>JABASD010001610.1:0-37313 GCA_019776165.1 Pogonognathellus flavescens
TTAAATACTCACTATAAAGACAAAATTCATTCTCTTGCCTAATATACACACAATTGAAGCAAAATCGATTTTCTTGCATTAAATACTGACAATTGAACATACATAGATTCTCGTGCTTTATATACTCACAATTGAAAAATAATCGGATCTCTTGCTTTGTATACTCAATTGACCTATAAATCATTCTTTTGGTTTTGTTTCTGGTTTTGTTTTGTTAAAAAAATTATTAATAATATTGTTTGTGTCCCAGTCTTACCTCGTGAGGTCCCGTAGGACTGCTTGATGTTAGTTTTTTCTTACATGATTGTTTTTCCGTGTTGTATGCGAAATTGCGTATGTAAGAATTTTGTTTAAACGTTCATTTCATGATTACTTACTACAATTTGCTAGGTATCGCAAATCTTATGGTAAAATTACAATTAGTGCATTTTCAACTAAAAAATTGACATAGTTTATGCTTTTGCTTCTGCAAAGTTATAGAAACCTGAAATAGTTTCGGTTTTGCATCGCACTTCAAAAGATAAGAGACTACAAATACAAGAGACCATTCAGGAACAGGAATAAAGGCAGTAAATTGATGACACAATTTTGTCCCACTTTTATATATAAGTGAGTAATTGAAGGTATAAAATAAACTAATAGTTACAACTGCTGTTTGTAAGAAACAAAAGAATTCAGAACGAAAGGATTGGAAACTTTGTTCAATGCTAAATATTTAAAAATAGCATTGCTTTGGCCAACAAAAATTTTTATGTTGAATAACGCAGTAGGTAAATATTATACCTACCTACCTACTACCTAGGCCAATATAAAGTTTAAAACTACATAGGAACGCATGTTATGTAATATTGCTAGATAATCTTCCACAGAAACTTAGAGTGTGGTAAATAATTAGCAGTAGAAAAGTGTAGTCATAAAGCGGTCAACGCTTTCCTGCTGTTGTAGGAATTGAAGATTATAAATGTTCTACATATGCTACTCAATTGTGACAATTTGAAATTCCGTTTCGGGGTTTAAAGCAGCCTGTATGTAGTTGCTAACGATCCGTTTTGTCTTTCTTGAGTATGGTACTTATTGGCAATAAATGAAGCATAATATCAATAATCTATTAGATTGGAATGGCAAACACGCGATGAATTTGGTTTGTTCACAGACAATACAAAGGACAAACCCAGTTTGCATGAAGTTCACACATTTCTGTAAAGAAAAAGTAACGGTTTTGTTACTTGAAGCCAAGGCATACATAATAAAAATTGGAATGTCGTAGTAAGACAGTAACACGGTTTTTACATTTTCTCTACTCTGATCTGAATGTACATAATATGCAAACAAATCGTTTAGGTAGTAAGTAGCTGACAAACATGCAACCAAAATAGGACCAATTCATTTTGTCGGTGTAACACTGTAAACGAGGGACAAACTGCAATTTGCGTGAGTTGTGTTATTCTTTTGTGTCTACGGTGTCCCTTATCTTCAACTGTACATCTATACTACAAACTGCAAACCGTGATAATGTTTGCTATATGCAGATATATATCATATACACAGTAGCACAGCAGTTTGTTGGATTTCAAACTGAATATTTTATAGGCCTAAAATTTTCATCCAATCTTTATTTAACAAGAGCTTGCATTTTTAATGTGGTCTTCCCACGTTTGAAATTTGTGTTGTCTTATGCAGTACAATAAATAAAACTCTTTGTCAGAAATATTTATCTCAAGCCCAATTGTACTGTCAGTGTCAGTTACAATAATGATTATATCAAACCTACCTATGTGCATAAATAAATATTCGTGAAGGGAAGAGATTCATTTTATACTGTAGATTTAGATATGCCGTATATGTTAACTAATACTCCTAGCTTGTAATAAAAAGTTATCGTGTGCGTAATATTTTTTATTTTGAGTGGAAGTCACTTTCATTGACGAATGAGTTTATTGAATAATAATTGGTATGATTTGCTGTAAACAGCGGAAAAAATTGCTGGTTTGGGAACATGAAATGATAGCAAAGGGGTACAGCAACAATGCATGCGTTTGTCACTTAATTGCTAGTTTGGCTTTCCAGGGAAGTATGGTTCCTAGTTTGCATTCATAAATAATCGTATAATTACAATGCAAGCCCTTCCAATGATTTTTTCGTAGAAGGGAAACGGATGAATGTAGTAGAATAGCAGAAGGTACTTAGGTATCAAAAATGCAAATGCTTTAATAATTGGCTTGCAGGAATTTGGAGTAATTCAGCTTAATAAACAAAGCTTTCTGTCTGGGTTGATAATTATTTTGCGTAGCAGCTTTTCAACGTATTTTTGCATTTAATGAATTTTAAATATATGATTTTTTAATTACAATGAATGATTGTCATTTTCAGGCTGCAGTACCCGAAACCGGTAATTGGCCCAACCCGGCACCTTTGGGATTCAACTCTCTTCAAGGTGTTGAACCAATTCAGGGATTCCTCGTCGAAGCCATGGTCACTTTCCTTCTTGTACTTACTGTCTATGGATGTTGCGACAGCCGTCGTGATGATGTCAAGGGATCCATTCCTTTGGCTATTGGGCTTGCAGTTGGTGTTGCCCATTTACTTTCCGTAAGTTTCCATCAATTGTGTAAATTATTAGCAAATTGTTGTGTTTTCATATAAAGTTGCAGTCTATAATTTATATTGTTTGTTTGGTACAGATTGGATACACTGGTGCAGGATTGGTAAGTGATGATTAAGAAAAAACTAGATGTACCTGGTTATTCTATTACCTACATATTGATATTGTAATAAATGATTAATAATTGATCCTAAATTATTATTTGCAGAACCCAGCTCGTACTTTAGGACCAGCTATTATGACAGGAAACTATGCAAATCTTTGGGTAAGTTGAAAACATGAAATTTACCTAAAGGTGCAGTTTGCAAACAAAAATATGACTACAAACAATTATTTAAGGATCACAAAAAGTTATTTCTTATACAATAAATATGTTAAGAATATACTAGATTTAATTGTTAACCTTCTTTGAAGGTTAAATTAAAAGAATCCACATCCAATTGTAAGTTTCGGTATATTATTAAGATACCAGAAGAATGTATCATGTAAAATAGCCTGTAACAAAGAAATGACATACTATAATTCAAAATTGACATCTAATATGCAGCACAGGTCTTCCTTCCTACTATATTTTGCAATGGCTAGACAAAGCTATAGAAAAATCACGTTTACATAAAATTTTAAGGATCCGATACGAATGGTATGTCATTCAATTTGCAAAGTGTAGATGTATTATAAATGTAAATGGAAGTATGTAAGTACCTATGTATTATGTATGTCTATTATCTGTATTGTAGAACATTTTTTCTTTGACAATTGAAAATAACATTGTACATTAAATAGCAAGTCTCTGCATTTGCTTCCTTTATAAGTACAACACAAAAACGTAGTTTAACAAGAGTAGATGCTGCGGTGTGGACAATTACGTCAATTGAATTGAAATCATGCGTATTGTCCGACTCAATTACTAATGACTTCAATAACAAGTCATGTAACTCCCACATGACCATATGTGACAATAGAATACGAAACCGAAGTTAAATTGCAAATAATTTGCATTGAAGCAGAAAGAAGGGAAAGATTTATTTTTGTAATGACTTTAATCCTCTGTGGAGATGAACAAATAGTTAGCCTTGAGCTTTCAATTGCCTTAGCTGGTATAAAAGAAAGAGCAATAGATTTTCACGGCTTCTTGTCCGCATGTAAAGTCTCATCTATAATTTTACTCTGTTATTTGTATCTACATATGCGAATCAGTCACGGTCTTGTAAAAATATAAATAGCTGCAAAGAAGTTGCAAAGCATGAATTGCAAATTTTGTTTTAGAAGACGAAGTTATATGCAGGATAATAATTACAAGTCTAATTACAACAAAACTTATTTTTATTTGTCATTGATGAATTCGACTTTCGAAGCTTGTGAAAGCAATAATAATACAGTACAGAATAATTTCACGCGAAAACTGTAAGAACAAACTATAATTTAAACCCCGAATTAGTCATTTCACCTTTCCACATTCTTATTTTTAACTTCAGTTCAGACATGACTTTTCCCTGCTGTCAATTTATTACTTGCCATTATGCAGATTTAAATAATTGCTTATAAGTCATTTATGAGTCCATATATCCGTCCTGGATTTATAAAGTCTTTACAAAAAATATTGTCTTAAATTCTTTGCAATCGTAACAAATATAAATGTCAATGTGTGTGAAGATTTATCTGTATGTATAATATCCTCGGTAATAATGACAGTAATAATTGTTATGTAAATTGTAATCATTCCAGCCGAAAGTCTACAAGAATGATTTATCTGCAGGGCAATTAAAAGGGTGTTTACAGGGTTAAAAAAATCCGACTCAGGAATAATTGTTTTGTGTCAGTGCTAGTCTCTCGATTCAATTTAGCTTTTTATAAGAACACTATCTCAGTCTTATACTCTTTTGTTGTACAGCATCAAACGTTTCTTGGTTAAGTGTTTCGGTTGAAGCATTTCTGATTTAAATTGTTATCTAGTCATAATCTCAAGAGGATAGGATAATAATATAGTTTTACATAATAGGTATAGTCTAACACTTGGTACTTCAATACAACTTGAAAGAAACGGTTAATTATTGACAATGACATGCATATCATTTGTAATTTTATTGTTTCCCTAATGATATTGATAGGTGCAACTTAAACTTCCTAAATTCCTGCATGGATTTTTTATTTTCAAATGGGTACTTTATTGTTAACTACTCAGTTGGATGAGTTGAAAATTTTCACAATATTTCTTAAGTGATTTATTTCCTTATACTTACGTAATATGAATGATTAATTTGGCTATGTACAGTATTTATTCATGTACAAATGTTTGCCAAATTAATGAAGCGTGTCATTTTCATCAGATGTAATAGAAGGGCGTAAGCTTAGAATTTTGTCTCAAGAAGCACCTGAAAAGGTATATAGATTGTTCGGTATTGTTATTTAAGTTTAGTACTCTTTTGGTCAACAATTCATGCTTGATTTACAAAGGAAGACAATAGAAATAGTTTGGGAAACGCTGCAAAGCAAAATTCGCTTCGGTTTCATTCTACCCAGAGAAAGAAGTTAAGATTAGGTAAACATTACGTTGCATCTTAGGTTATTGCGTTGTAGCCAAAGTACTAGTATTGCACTAGTTGAAATATAATGTACTACAATGTGTCAAAGAATTATAGCTCGCATACATTATGCAGATAGAACAACACAATTGAATGGGTTATGTTATTGGGGATTCTATCAGTACTTTGAAATTCAATCAATATAAACTACTCTGGAAATAAAAAACAATCTAATATCTGTAGTTGTGTGTCCACACAGAATTTGAGGTTTAAAAAATCATAAAGTTTAAAGAGATAAGCAAAAAAGGTTGGATAGATGACCATAAATTATTTAACTAGTTATTACGTACTTGCAGTAACAATGGTAAGATTTTCATGAATACATGATGCATTTTTTGCTATAAAACATCATTAAAAACAAACCTCCCTATCGATTTAGTGTTGAATAACTAAGAAAAAAATGGGTATAAATGAGAAATTATAAGGTTAATGCATCGCAATTGAAATCTTGTCAATGTATCAGGATATTTCTTTTCGTAGATCTGAAGGACTCTTTGTTTTGCAAATAATTCTAATCATCATCAGCTCGCAGGGATTAATTTACATTGCAAAGCGAAACTGTAATAATAAACGAAATGTGGTTTCGCAGATGCCATTATACAGTTTACATTACTCAGCATGGAATGTGCTTATTGCTAAATCCAAAGATAGTTTTGATGTCCTTTTAAGTAATCTAAGCATTCCTTCTCATTTGCAAAGAAGTTATTAGATTTTCATTATCACCATACGTCTCTGAACACTTTGTGTTCATTAATCTCGAGTCCTCCTCCTTGTGCGTTAATTTTGTTTTAAGGGCATAATGAAATAACTTTTTTACCACTCTGTACGAAGATCCCATTAAAGATATTGAATCTAAACACAAGTTTATTAAAGAATGAGGAAAAGGAATAATAATTATGATTTCGTATTATAATATTAATTAATTTCTTGTTTTGATTTTATAGGTTTACTTTGTTGGGCCATTCCTTGGTGCAGCAGTGGCTGGAGTTTTGTACACTCTTGTCTTCAAAGCCAAACCAGCATCTGACTACCCCGACAACTAAAGGAAGAAGCTTTGTCGAGTGAAAACTACTTTTAATTTTTATGACTTAAAAAATTTCCATATTTATTACCACATTTCACCTCGTATTCCCTTAATTCCTATCACATCAGTCATATCTGCGTTGCATCGTACGTTATCATGTTGCAGTAATCAGCAACTTTTACGAATCCAGCAATCATTTCTTGTGTTTGGACATTTTATGTGCGCTGATGCTTCCAAGTCAGCCAAGTATTTACCTATACCTGAATTGCCTGTAATGAAAATGTTTTTGGATGTTGAATCTATTTATATTGCATTCAGACGAAACAGGTGGATATGAATATAAATTATAATTACAGATATCTTGTAACGTTAATATTTTATTCTGAATCTAAATAGGGAATAAAAATGTTTATTAATGTAATATCAACGGGACATTTTACTCAATATGTATATATTCTGCCGTTATAAGCTCTTTAAATGCTAAATTGCTATGTTGAAACTTTGTAAATCGTAAAGAATCTCTACTACTACATAAATCTGAATAATACTGAAAGTTTTTGTGCTTCAGGTGGATAGACACTTGATAGTGTAGGAACCTCTATAAAAATCGTACAATGATAATTATAACTATAACTATCCATCTATCTATATACACATGTAATAATATTACAATTATAATACATACTATACCTGATATTAACAAATACAAGTATATCTGTACACAGATGCATAAAATGTTATAAGTACCCTCTTAAAATTCTATTGTTGTAATTTAAAATTTGTAAATAATATTATAACGTTTACTTAATAGTGATTAGTTTCCTAGTAAAGGGTCGGACAGCTTGTGTATCAAAGCACTGTCAATGGCAAACCTTTATTCTGAAGGCCGAGTTGTGCAAAGTTTACCTTAAAAATACGAATGCTTTATTTTGTACATATTATGCTTTAGGAGCCAAGTGTTCGAGATTGTAATTGTAAATAAAGTTATTTGATTCCTTATTGTTTCAAAATACATAATGCTTAATAATCAACAAAAATATGAATTTATATGCAATATGTACGGAAAGAGAATTCGTTCTTTACTTTACATAACATATTCATTGCAGACTACGTTTCTTTAATTTTTACCTAAAAACTCACTCACAAAATGTTTGTTGTGTAAATCGCAAATATAGTATTTGTGACACACAAGGTATATCCTAGGTAGTCTATTTATCTCTTCCATAGTTTAATTCGAATGCATGAAATAATTATGTCATGAAAATTAAAGTAATAATTTACTGCCTTTAGCTAATAGATCTCTGTAGGTGAATTGCAATGTAATTTAGTAATTACCCAAATGTACAATAATTCTCATCTTTCGATGTTATTTCAATTTGCTCTAATTAGTGTGCTAAACAATCATGAATGGGTATGATGTACCTTTACAGGTAATTTGTAATTACAGTATCATTGGAATAAACTTAATTAACAGTAATTTTCTTGTCAAATGCGAAACGATATTCCCCTTTGCATATTTCAAACTGCATCGCTAGAATTTTACCTGAATCATTGCTTGTGCTTCCACGAATAATAATATTACAGGATGATAAACAGCAGAATAATTCTGAGTAAATGAGTGCTCTTGTCAAATGCTTTCAAATCTCTAGTTCCATCTCTCCCTCTCTCTGTATTAATATAACACACGTAAACAATGCATTGTCAGTTGAAAATGTACAACATCACACTTCTCAATTTCACGGGATCATAATGCACAGTTATTATTTAATTACTTCTTTAATAATTAAATGGAGAATGGAAATATCGTATCCTTCCTTGCACTCAAGGAAGATTATAATATTACTAATACGTAATCCAATTAACATGCCTTTGACTCCCAAACTCCCCTTAGCAATACTGATAGCGAAAATGTACTTTTGAAAAATAAAATACATGCCTGATGAATATGCATACACAGTACCTACTAATGAATCAGCAAATGACAATGAATCTTCTTTGGCAAATGACATCTAATGATATTAATTAGCGACTCACATCATACTGCAAAGTGATTACAACAGTAATTAATATCTGCTCATAAGATGTACCTAGATACATGCAAACACATTTACTGTATATACACATGCATCAATGATAAAGATAAAATACACTGCGGTTTAATTTCTAGTCTTACTTTCGGCAAAAGTACAACTATTTGTACTTTAATAAGGTTAAGACAATTAGCAATGATATAATTTGTAGTAATGAAATCATTATTTCATACATGCACAACTTTATCATTATTGCATTGCCCACATAGAAGTAATTTGTAGCTATATATTCAGTGTTATGTGAAAAATGCACAATAGTACAAAGGGACAACGGATACAAGTACACAGGATATACAACATGCAGTGTAAACAAAAGGAATCTAACAGAAATGTTTCATTTTCAATGTCTTCTCAGAACAGTTCAATGTGCAAATTATTTCTAATGAGTTATTATCACGTGTAAACTTACTTTCTTGAACTATTTCGGATTTTTTATGTGAATTCCATGCTTGATTCATGTTAGCAGATGTGATTTAGTCCTGCAACAGTGTAAATAGATATATTATTTAGATTTTGATTAATTTGATCTGTCACATGCAGTAGATATCGGCATAACTCGTTTTTAATTGGAAATAGTAAAGCTAGTTAGTAGTAAAAGTCATAAATTATTTAATTTGTGTGTGCGACCAACTTACTAAATGTTAAAGGCTTCCTTCCAAATTCCTTACATCTAGATGCATAATTCAGTTGACTATTCGTACACGGTACACAGGAATTTTGTTCTTTGAAGAATGGCAAGATTACTGCCTTGATTTGTCAAGCCATACATCAACATGATATAGCTGTGCTGTAAAAGATTGTAAAATAGCAAGCGCATCCTTTTAAGAAACTACGTGTTATTAAGTCGTATCGAAATCGTGAAAAACAAGATTGTATTTTAAAGCAAAAACAATGAAATAAGCAAAACACCTTGATATTATAGCTTCTATCATGTTAATCCTGCGTACAGTATGAAATAAAAAATACTCTGTGAGTGTGCCATTTTATACCATGTTATTATCATGTTATTGTTTCTGTATAGTGCAGTAATGTGTTCTATGACTATTGACTATGTATATACCAATAATGGGATGTTATTACCTAGCTAAGTCTAAAGTGCGTTGTTCAACAATACTGAAGAACTTGAAAGTAGTATGACTAACTCAACATTGCGAAACATGCAAGTAATACTCGTCGTATCTTAAGTAAAAGCAGATAGATGCATCCTTCTGCATTTATTCTTTTAACAAAAGTCGCAAGGTAACATCAGCTTTGTTCATCGAGTGATAATTTATGTGGGCCTATTACGTTTACAAAGTTTGGCTTTAAGCGCTCAGTTTTTATCTTGTTTTTCAAATGTACTCCACGTGTGTCCTATTAAATATAAAGGAAATTACAATAAATATTTGATGCTTTGCGTTCGTTTTCTGAGTCATTCTTTTCCAATTTCTTCAGGAAAGATTTTAGTATTTTAGTAGTTAGTAGATATTGAATTGCTTTATTTTACCTTTCTTGACAAGCCAGTGGCCCATAGAACATTATAATCATTATAAGTAATATTTTAATGTAAAAGATTTTCGTTAGATCCATGAACGTAAACAATATATTTCTATAAATGAATTTGAAGTTAACTTTGATGAATTTACTTTTCAAATCACAAATGAATCATAATTTCAGTGGCAAACCTTAAATGCTACTGAGTGATACTGACATAGTGACGCTATACAACACGTATTGTGTCTCAAGACACAACAAAGTAATGTCGTTTCGTAAATTTGATTTCCTTTGCCATTCAACAATAGAATTAGATTAACATTCCCATCACAATTGCACGTGTAAGATGATATGAAAGCTATTACCTACATGTGCGGAAAATACAAATAATTTTAGCAAAAACTTACCAAATCCTTTGTTATTTATTTTATGTACTCTTAATAAAAGCTGCATGTTAAACATCATGCATGAGGTACAATAACATTCTTATACAATCTGAAATATACCTATGCGCTTTTACAATTGAAACTCTTACTTCATTGTGCATAATAATTATTAACCACAATAGACTGACAAGAGTCTTACCAACATTATCGGTTTCTCGATTTTGTATCTTCATGTAACGCTTGATAGGAGTGAAAATTCTCATGTCAAGGTAAACAATACATGTCGCTGTCGATTTAATTTTTTCCGATTTTTCCTCCAGCGACTATGTGTACACATGAAAGAAATATTTCATAAATACAGTGGAAATGCATACACCAATTTTTTGCTCTTACAGTGTATCTAAGTATTCTAAAAACTTGATAAATCCGAGCTTGACCATTACAACATAATTACCTAACATAGAACTACGCTTACGTAGAATAAAGTAATTAAATACGTGTCTATCCTGAAGCTACGTACGAAAGATAAATCTTCAAATAATAGTTGGTTACATTATACAGATACTTTATAGTTAAAGTACATTTGCATATAGTAATACATGTAATATGCAAATACGTATGCAATCATAATGTAATAAAATCCATTACACAAACCGTAGTGGTGTGAATGTCAAAGTCAAAGCCAACAGGGTAAAGGGCAACAATAAAAAATTAAGGAAAGAAGAACAAGTTGAAGGATTTTCCGTTTCAGTATTATTGAAAAATGTGCTTATACTAATGTGAAGTAACTTCACGGTTGAGATGAGCACATAATATTTTAACTTTGTTCACATTACACTGTAATGACTTGTAATCTTGAGGGCATTCAGTAAGTCGTATTAAACATCTTGCAGAACATAGTAGTGAAATTGTTTTATAATTGAATTACACTATCCACTTATTTATATGTTGTATATGTGCTCATCTTTACCAAGAATTTTTTCTTTCTAAATTTGCATCACTATATCTTCCCATAATCCTTATTCTATCAGTATACTTATCGTTAGTCGTAGCTAGTAACTGAAATAACCAATTTTATGTTCTTACTTAGTTATTACTATTACTATACGCAAGTAAACATTTTTATGGATTCATCACCAGTGTATGTGACAAAAGATTTCATAGCAATGCTATAAGTGTCGCCTTTTGACATAAAAATGCAATTCTGAGCACTGTCATCATCATCACCTTTGCTAAATGGTCCATAAACTCAATTGAGGTTACAAACGTCTAATAATATTTAAGTGGACAATGCTCATGTCAAAATAACTTTGTGTAATAAATAGCTTCGTGGATGAAATGATATTTATTTATATGAACCTCGAAAATACATCGACAATACTTAATCAGCTTTAACGGTTGTGTATGTACAAATTATTTATTCCTTAATTTAACTTTAAAGCAAGCATGTCATCGTTTAAAATGATTGAATAGACAGCAAATAAGCCATAGAATGTGAGAATTCATTGTTTGCACAAAGGAATGTCACAGAAAAAATGTGCTCAAAAATAGTTGCACATACATCATATTAATAGACATGCATTACTGGAATAGGTCACGGTTCTGTTGTACTATGATGTATATTATGAACAGAAAGATATTATTAGAGGAAGGATTTCGTACAACTATAGAAAAGCATATTATTGATATTATTGATTAATAACCGTTTCCTCATTTTTACAAACATGAAATTTTAACATTTATAGTTGAGATAGATATAAGGTGCACTTATCCTGGCTTTTGTATGTAGTATTTATCAGAATTGAATAAAAAATGTGGTTTATTGGTAGGTATAAATTATAAATTGCCATGTTCCAAAATTTAATGAAATCCCTTCTGTTGCGGTATTCAAAACTGTCAAGTCACTAATTGCAAGAACACTTAGAGCCTACTGTACTACAGTACAGTACTAACATTTTATGTAAATGAGAAGAAAGGTCACAATCTCATGTATTTTTGTTTATTATGTGTTAATTTCGAACATGAATGAGTGATGCACTCGGATATGCAATGTGCATCCTCATTTCAAACAACTTCACATTGAAAACAATAAATTCCTGCTCGAATGAAAGGAATCATAAAGAAAAGAGCAAGTTTCAAGAGTAGCGAGACCTTAGGCAATTGAAGCTGGTCAAGAAAACAAGGTTTACTTACAGTGAACAAATAATCCTTAAAACAAAGAACATAATGCATCCAATGGCAAACATTAAGTAACATTTAGCGGACCTTCCACTATAAATCAATGGACAAGAGTTTTTTTATGTCTTCAGCCCACGGTAGTGTTCCGTTTGCTACATCACAATCAGTCACAGTGTAGAAGAGGAAGAGAAGAACGCATTATTACTTAATTAATCTGACAGGCGAGATTGGTAAGATGTAATAAATAGGATGAGAGTAATATGATAATATGGATATGTGCCATGCATTTGCACATCCAAATGTCTTCTGGTTCACTTCATTTTCATTTTAAACAGTAAACAAATAAGCAAGCAGTAAAATATTTGTAACGCAACTTTAATTTTGTTATTCATTCCTTATTGTAAAGAAATGTTGTAGAAACAAACAACGACCAATTAAAGCTTTACAGTAGTGAAGTGTACTGACGAGAGTTGAAGAATGGTAAATTCAAAGGTAAACTTAATTATTCAAACAAAGTACTACACCAATTGTAGGGAATGAATGCAGAAACTTGAATAGTTTGACAAGTAAAGTAAGGACTTCAATCTTCATTTAATGACATAGGACACTACACAATAAATAAATTGTTTAAGAGAACGAAGAAGCATTATTTCTATGAAATAGTAGATGGGGTACATCATACAAAGGGCATTAAAAATTCTCCTTGTCAGCATTTTCCATGTAGGATTGATAAATTCTCATTACGTTTGCTAACATGTAGTAAATTACCGGCGACTACAAACAGACTATTAGTCTGTGCAGATGATAAGATAAAAGTCATCAAGGAGATGTATATACTCGAACAGCCTGTTGATCAAGAAGATTCAGATGTACCTATATCAAACTTTGGCTAAAGTGACCATTCATATATATAACAAAACAAACCCGAAACAGTTCTTGTTGTTTGATTAAAATGTACTTCACTCTACGAGCTCATTGTTAGGTTACAGCTATAGAGTTATGAAGATTCATTATTAAGATTTAATGTCATTATTTCTTTCGACAGTTAGCACTATTGAATGCCTCTTCTGTTATAAATGATTTTTAATGAATGAAATCAAGTCAAAAGTCAACTACTTTAGTAAATGAATGACAGACAAAAAAGGATAATGTGGATAATGTGGAATGATTCAATTAGGTCCTTTAGTCCTTTACATCGGAGGTATTTTGTAACGAAAGGTTATACCTAATGAAGTCGCTTTGTAGTGTTTGCAGTATGAATTTCAAAGTAACTATAATTTTATCATAATAACTCACTAACGATTCATATTTATTTTTTTATTCTGAATCTCGAACCCCAATGATTGTATGTGTACTATTTAATAATTATTGTTGTAATAAAAATGAATCAGATGAAGTTCAATAAACGTATTGTGCACATTAAATTTATGTTAGTAAATGACATATCTATATAATTTGGCAATATGAGAATCAAAATAATTTGATTATCACCAATTTCAAATCTCAAATAACATTATTGTGACAGCTACAAACGTTATGGCAGCTATTTAGTCGTACACACAGAAACTGTTGTAACTGCAACATAATATGTTGCAGTTACAACAGTATATTATGATTAGCATCATATATATATTACAGATACCCTTTGAGAGGTATACATAATTATTTAGCTTAGGCAGGAAATGTGGCAGCTTCTTGCATGTAGCAAGAAAAACTGAGGTAGGTAATTGGAATTCTGGTAGTTAAATGATGCCGTTATAGGCTTCGTCTAACAGTCTCATTACCATTCCATCCTATTTGCCTTACATAAATTTAATGTCATGTCGTAAAGTATCCAGGAACCTATTTTGGCTTAATTTATTAGTTTTAAAGCGATGTCACTTTTAAGGAAACAATTTAAGGAAGTACACAAAAGAAAAGTAAAATATTGCATGCATTTGTTATGTTTATTACCAGTAATCACTAATATATTACCTATATAGCTCGTATTGAAGTTGATGGAAACAAGAACCTTTGCTAAAAGTTCAATACACGTGTCAAATAAAATTGAACATCTTAAAACAGTCTCAACTGCAACTATTTAGTAAAGAATACCTTTACCTAATCAAATTGGACACAATATTTTTACTCTAACAATAAGAAAGATATTTTCAAGGTCATGGTGCATGCATAGGAGGATTTGATATAGCAATTTACCTATTAAGATGTCACAGAATTCACTTGCACTTTAAGCACAACAAAAAGTTCCTCCACATCACATAAATGGGTGAATGGTATAGAAACATCAATAAAAGCCAAATTCAGATCAACCCCTACCAACAAATGCAGTATTAACTTTGGAAATGTAATGTGAGCGGCTACACTAAAGTGCTTCTTCTTCCTCTTATAAATGCAAGGAGGAAAATGGGTATCAAATTTTTTGTAGCATAAGAGTTGTTATAAGTTGGAGTTGACCATACATGTGTAGATGCATTGGACCTATATATCCATAAAATATATACTTGTAAAACATGTAGATACTCCTTACAGATAAATGATTATAATATTATGAGTGCGATTTGAGTTTATAAGGACCACTCTAGTAGTGGTAGTGTCTATTGTCGGCCGGAGGATCAGAAACGTCCTAACTTGGCTTTGGCTTTGACATAAAAGAAGAGTGATGATGATGACTCACTTCTTTCATTTTCTTTGATGCAATACACTAAGTCTCAACATTTAAGGTCAAATTCACCTGAAAGCTTATAGCTGAAAGAATGTCGCAGTATCTTTATTGTAATAAATTGAAAAGAATTTTTATTCTTATTCCAAGATATTATCCTGGTGCATTGCAAAGTGCCAATGAATTAAGTTGCATTGAGAGCATTTTCCAAGAACAAAAGACTATACTCGCCTGACATGTTCAAAAGCTCATTCTAATTACTTTATTACGCTCTCACTCTGCCCGTACATTATTAAATAGCGATAAAAGTGTGTATGTGTAGCTTTTGTGTATTACTAAGCAAAATCTGATACGATTTCAATGAGAGCTATGTATGCGGATAGATGGATGTCTCATGTCTCGCCAAGTTCAATTTCATAATAAATTCAAATTCGCATTACACTTTAACTCTATTGTTCAATTTACTTCATGCCAAACAATATTAACGTTTTCTATGAAAGCAAAGTCTTCCAATTGCGCCCAATCTTTGTGTTTCGAACGGTCAACAGTGAATTCCAAAGTGTATCATTGTGTAACGCTAAAGAACTTCGAGAGAGTCGCAGTATTCGCATTCGCACCTTTCCAAAATTAAACTGTGGAGAAGGTTCAAGTGGAAGTATTATTCTTTACAAATACACTTAGGTGACTGTTTTAACATTGGTACGCAAAACGAATGCATAGAAGAATTAAATATGTATGTAATGAAAAATATCTTGGTAATAATGTTAGGTATTAGATTATATATGGACTACCTTGTGTTGTGATGATATGACATGATCTGTTGTTGTGCATGTATTTTTTGTAGTTTCCTTTGATAAACTTTGCTATAAAACTACTTATGGCATGCACAAAGTAGTAAAAATATCATTTCTTCATGTACATTTGAGAATTGAGAAGTTTACGAGTTTCTTCTATACATATCGGCAATTATATTATATTCGCTCTTTATCAGTATTTTTATACTTAAATGTATCTTTTACTGCATTTGAGAACATAACTGTAGTTATCTGCATTTTTGTGTGGCATTCCTTTCCTTGCATGGCTTGGATGAAAATCTGAAAGGAATTGGGTAAAATATCAAGACAGGTGAGTCAGAGTGTCTTTACTTGAGTTGTCTGTCTCGACTAAAATAGTTAGACTCCCCTGCAGAGGTGTAATCAATAAATATGCTTTCTCATGCCCACATTTTTGGTCCTTACCTTATGCACGGCAGACAGGGTCATTTGTGTAATTTATCCACTTCCATTTCATACTTTATTGCAACCACACACGTACTTAACAACTTTATCACATAATAAACACGTCATAAATATACATGTTATAATGATATAATAACAAGATCTGCATGTGTAGTTGCATAGTACCTATGAGGGCAAATATAGTAGAAATGTGCAGATTTAATTTGGTTATGTGTGTTTGCTCGTTCCTTTGATTTCCTTACCATTCATTTTAGATGGCTAATGCACTCGTAAAATTAAATAGGATATTTACATAACGTACCTCTAAGCACATTTATTACCTGCCACTCTTGATGTTAGCAAGTGAAATTAATCGGTTCGTAATTCAATAAAGAAAATAATTTGTGTAATATGTCTGTTTGTCATTATTTGCCGAATGCTTCCTTGCCTTGTGAGGAAGCAGGATGTAGTTTTGATACTTCACGCACATTGATTTTCAGAAATGTTTCATTGTGTCGTGAAAAGTTCAGCTAGTTTTGTACAAGAACGTTTTTGTACACAAACATAAACTGGATAAAATATTTTTGGTATTTTGATTCTAAATATTAGTTTTCGGCTGGTTTGAAATTTTTGTCCGAAATGAAATTCACCAGATCTGAATTATAATTAGCATTGAAATTTTATGCGTGTGTTAAAATTTTCAGTTGATATGTTACAGAAACTAACATCAAAGAAATATTTTATTATTAGCCATAAAGTACATATTTATATTTAGTTTAGGCATCCATTCCATGCCTATCTAGCAATTTACTTTTATTAACTATTGTAGATTCTGCAAGGTCATTTTCTTAATGTTAGAATCGTAAGTGTACATGAACATGTAATGAGTTGCATCGATTAATTATCATATTAAAACTGTTATACAACTTCTTTTTGCAATGCATGTGGAACAATATAGATTTGATGACATAATACCTAAGCGTGTCATTATGTGAGATAACGCATTATCCAGTTGCATATAAGTAGCTAGTAAATAGTATTAGTAAATAATAGTAATACAGGAAATTCATTGCTTATACTAAAATATGATTTACAATACAAAGAAAAATCGTGTACACCAAGTGACGTTACGTATGAATGCGCTTACAAAGTGGCTATTGTTTTACCATCTAAATCAGCATTTAGATACACATTAGTTGTAATTATGTACATTAATTACAAGAGAATCGCGTGAGAATTGCTTACTCAAGACCAGAAGACTTAAAAGATAAAGATACCTGCGACAAAGTAGAAACTTGGACAGTTTGTACTTGTAACGTTGCAATGAATTATGAATTTTGAAGTGTTGAGTCAACTGTGATGAGAATGTGAGAGGTATTTCCTCGTATGAACGTCAATTTACGTGAACATATCAACCTCGAATGGGATATGAGGTATAAGAATATGAAATATTGCTAAAATCATTGCTGCACGAACGCACAATGAGTTTTTCGTGAGAAAGATGATATTCTGTCTGGCGAGCCAAAATATTAAATCCACAACCACAACCCTCTTTGAATAAATATTTACCGATTCATTTTTACAACAGTTTCAGTTGGTTAGGTGTAGTCTGTGTGGAAAAAAATATTCGCATTGGCTTAGGATAAGTAGAGATTTTACATGATTGAAGTAGCACTGTTAAAAAGTGAGTAGGGTATATAGGTAATCAAAGTAATCATCCATGTCAATTACTTATTGTAGATTTACTGATAGATCTTTCCATTGTATTGCAGCAAAAGTAATTTCTACACACACATTTACACATTGCAATCGCAGGGGTGTAGCGAATTGTCAAACAGATCCATTATAATTTTCTGTGTTCAGGCAATGATGTTTTTAGTTTTAGTTCTTTTGATATTTGTTTGCAACAGTTTTGTGCAGAGAAAAAACCCAGTGCTATAACTTTATTGTTTGTTAGGTGTGGATGATTATTTGAAGCATGGTATGTAGGTAAATAATGTTCTACACACTTCTATGGTGGCATTTTAAAAGGATGCAATCAATTTTTGTTGTAAAATCAAACGCCTACTCTGTTTGTTCTTTGTAATAGCTACACCAAAGCAATTTGAAGCAAATGAAAGAAATCCTAGCAGGTAGGCGCCTACTGTATTCGTATTAAACGCAATTAGAGTTTACAAATCAGTCGTTTTTGTTGACAAGAAATCACATACACCCGTTGCAAGACAAAGGACAAAATAAACTCTATTGGAAGCCAAACATGTACCTATGCTATGTTATTGCATACACCTAAAAAATGTTTTAATAGTAGCTGTATGCTACAAAGGCTTAATAGTAGGTAGTCTGTTTTATACTCATATGACAATTTATTTTGTACACAAAGAAAAGAAATAATATGTCAAAGGAAACTTTGTTCTCAATAATAGAACAATAATTACAGAATGGGGACATACAGAGTAAACACTGCAAATGAAAAGCAAAAATGGTATTCTCGTACTACACACACTAAATACAATGACAGATGCATTTCTATACAATGCAAACATTTTCAGTTCATGTCATTAATAATGGCTTATGAATTCATATACTTTTGAATTTCATCTATAGGTATCTCATTCCATTCTTGTGTCTCTGCACTCTGGTTTTATTTGATGTTGTTTATGTAGCAAATGTATACAGTTTACAATTTATAGCTACAACACAGCACTCAATTCTCTCGTGCAACAAAGAACAGTCATTACTCATGAATGAGTGAGTGAGCAAAGTCAAAGTCAGCATAGCTCATCGTGATTTAACAATCAATGGACATTTACTGAAATCTTAAAAGCTTTAAGTGACAACTCTTGTACAGTTCTTTCCTTAACTCACGCCTGACGCAGACTTACATTAATGTACCTAAGTACAACAGTGCAAAAATTATAAAGATTTTGCTCTGAATGGCAAGACCTACATTTTCATAATTACAATTTGTTTGCGTACGTCTGCTGTTGCTGTAGCGTGGTGCAAGTGTTGTTTAAATTACAATTTGACAAAGGTAAGTCTCACTATCTGTCAATCTTGCTCACCCTTCCTTTTCACTACTTATTAGTGTATTCATGCCCATGTCCGACCACTGCCACTACCTTACTTCACTTTTACTCAACCGGTATTTTGTATATTTATCATCATTTGCAATAAGAATGCTAAGTAGACATTCATCCATTTACAATATGCGTATGCAATTTACACACAGAGAAATTCGCATTGTTATAGAGTCATTTTATTGTTTGGTATTCATGTGCAAGCGCACCAAGGAAATGTTTGTATACAAAACAGTAAAGTGCAAATCTGAACGCATTAATCTATAGTAGTAGTACAGTAGAAGAATATACCAATGTGTAAATTCGCAAAGAAAGGGGGAGATACTGCTTAATGTCTACTTTCGGTGTAGCAGTGTCGTGCGAATTCTATAACAAGAAACTTGTTGACGAGTCCTCATTCTTTAATGATAAATATTTCAATTTAAGTTTTAAATATTTCCCTTTTATAACACTGCAGAGATGTTGTACATGTGTTTCATACAAGGATATGGCTGTTTACAACCACCTTATACTTGTTTTGCATTTTATACCAGTCAGTAGTCGCAGCAGTTGTGAATGAACAATCTCAAGGCAAAAAATTGGGAAGTCAAGCAAGGCAAGTAGTACAGTAGATGTAGAGAGAGAGACAGAGAGAAGAGGTACTTCTAAAACGTGTACTACAATCGCAAAGTAAGTAGAAAGAAGCAATGCATAACTTATTATGGGACAGAAAAAATTGTAAGTTCATTTGGCACGGCAAATTCATTCATATACAATCCACGCAGTAAGTCAACAAGACAGAAGCGGTGTGGCGTTTTGGACGACTTCGTGCCACTTTCGAGTAGCTGTACTTAAACCACATCACAAAACACTATAACCGCAATTCGTATGGCAATTCAATGAGAATAAACGTCTAGCAGGAGATTCTATCTCAAGTAATGGCAAATGAAGCTTTAGCACTTATTTGCCAACCCAACCAATCCGTTTGCAAATGAATAGGTACAATTCTTTAGGGTAAATGCATTCTCACTTGTTGGGAGTAAGATGAGACCGGTATTTGTTCCGAGTATATACATATTCAATATTGGCCTGACGTGTATTAAACCACTTCTACTTCTACTGTGTATACAAATTTCTTTATGCAATAAAATCCTTAGCCTGCTTCCTGCCTTTCGCAAGGAATCGTTAGTTTTCAACTTGAACTTGACTCTGACTGTAATTGCTGTGTTTTGAGAAGCAAGTCGCTTTTACATATTGCTTTGTGTGTTGTCGTGCTGTTGAGGTAAATTGAGAAAAGTCAAACCGAAAGCAACTGTCAGTTTTATTAAGTTTATATTATTCAGACAAGAGAATTCTGTCTTTGTACTGACCTGCTGCTCGTGGTTGCAATTTAAACTGATATAAATACATCTCTCTTTTTGATATGTCATACTTCCTCTGTTTTGTCAGATTGGAGTAAATTATTGCAAAAAATATAGTCTGAGTATCTGCGTATATTTTTGTGTTCCATTTGCAATTCTGAAGTAGGAGAAGTACACCGCAGAAGTTCTACGCTTTTGGTACCTATTGCGACTTGTTCTCTTTCGAATTCGTTAATATAAATGGCAAATGTACTCTTCCTATTAGGATTGTAAGACGTCTGGCCTAATGATTCAAACATTGGTTACCTATTGAATCGTGGAAAGAAAGTGCCTTGTTTGAATGTTGAAAGGGTTGGCTTTTTCTGTTCACAAGTTGTTATACTTGTATCTGCACTCATTTTTATAATTTCTTATTACACTACCGCACAGAAGAAGCCAGTCTACGTCTGAATGGAATAGAAATTGTCATTTTGTCTTGCTTCAGTGCGGATGTACACGTCTCAACCACCTAAGACTTTTTTCTAGTTGAAAAACTTTCCATCTATTCTGTATCTGTCAATTACACACTGAAAGAGATTTTCTCAGTCGGAAGATTTAAAACAGACAAGGAACACACACGACAGATAGATGTACAATAGGGAAATATAATCAGTAGTAGGCATTAGCACCAAAAGACTAGTTGTTAACATCACTCAATTGACTACCTGTTAACTACACTGTCATCATTACATCTACGCACAAATAAATCAGTTCGTTCAATCAACTACAGAAGTGCGAGAGTAATTAAATTCGTGTGAGAAAAATCAACGGAAGTAACAGACGTGAATTATTTGCGGAAATCTATTTTCATTTGACACAAGAAAGAATTAATCCACCATGCATCCGATTTTTACATCACTTTCAGGTAAACAAAAAATAAACTATTGTATTCAGTCAACGCACCAAACGCTATGCGGTAGAGTATTATTGTACCTTAACAAAGCAAACGCTTTTTACCTGTCAAACTAATAATAGCCTCTTTCCGCTGTAAACATACACTACCTAAATCTAATTGCTTAATATTTACCACATGTCAAGTTTTCCTGTAAAGGGAGAAATTGTACATGTAGGTGAATGCAGATACAAATAGCAGTGCTTTACATACAAAGCAATCTATATAGCATTTCTAAATTAGTATTGGCTACTTTTTATTGTAATTTATATCTATATTAATACAATAATACAATAAATAATGTAGGCAAGATTTCAGATTCAGTATCTACATAAGTAATTTACCTGTATAGAAAAAATTTGGCTACTGTGGTGAGCATAGTGCTAGTGTGTGACAAACACAGTAAACTGTTTGCCTTGATAAGGAAATTTATGGTTAAAAGGGGAGCTTGCTTAATTTACAGCGTATTTTGCACATAATAAAGTAGAGTTAATGTTCAAAATGGATACTAACTTGGCATGTGTGTAGAATTATCTGTATTCTCTAAACATTCATAAGCAACTGTAACTGTGCTACTTTGTTAATGTATATGAGGAGTGTAAAGCGTAGAAACAAGTAAATAATTAATTAACTAGCTTGTCTCTTGCACACTCTTTTGTTCAAACTTTTATTAACAACCACACGTAATTATAAATTATTAATTGGTCTGCCTGCT
Source organism: Pogonognathellus flavescens (assembly GCA_019776165.1). NCBI lineage: Eukaryota > Metazoa > Arthropoda > Collembola > Entomobryomorpha > Tomoceridae > Pogonognathellus > Pogonognathellus flavescens. Next base: position 22,275 of record JABASD010001610.1, read on the forward strand.
TACAACCGCTTTGCTTTGCCAGAATATATACCTCAAATACTTCTGCTATTGAAAATGCTGCGGTTTTGACATTGTCTGGATAAAAATGTGAGCACATATAAAGGTCAAACGGAACTCGCATTTTTTGACATTATCAAACCACTCTTCATGCCAGGAATGTAGATGTTTGTTTCAATCTACTTAGTTTTGGTTCATTTTTGTCATAAAAATACACAACTTATCCATTTTCCTTATTTTCAAGATTGCAGTCAAGATTTTGCACAGTTTACCTGTTTAATAGTATACGCAGTAAATATTGCATCCTTAAAAATCGTTTTAATAGCTTCAAAGCTTTTCTTTTCTATATTTTATTGCAGAAATCAGTCGCATAAATAGATTGCCAATATGTAGCTTGACCATAAAGTATCTTTTACTACAGTATATGTTTAAGAGACATACAATGTACTAATGACGTTGCATATCAGTTGGATGTCTATATTATGCGTGCCAAACTCCTTAATTGGAAAAAATCATGCTCATCTTGACAATCAATACAGTCAATAACTCAGAACCTATCACAATTGATATTTTATAGCACAATTCTATTTTGAAAAAATGTAGCTAGTCTTACTGCAATAAAACGCGCACTAATAAACTAGATTGCAATTCATATCCTTCATCTGGGCAGGTGATAGTAATATTAATAAAAAGACACTGGAAACAAAGTGCTCATCATGTCATTGTTCGTGATCGCTCTTGCAAGGTTGTTCAGAATCAGGAATTCGTGTGACACATTTTGTACTTGAAATGTCTTTCATGTTTTATTGGTCAAAAACTGTAAATTCTATAGTCCATTAGTTCATGAATGAGTATTGAGTATACATATTGTATATTACCATAGGCCATAGACTTTCCCAAACACTTAAGTAGTTAGATACATAGCTACAAATTTTACAAACAAGTATAAAACCATGTACATGTATTTGTTTCGCAAATCACGAATTCTGTCCTTCTCCCAAATACCAAACAAAACTACAACGGTTTGCCTTTACAGAGGTAGACAAGCAAATGTATAATTCCACTATGATCTACCTTCAACACTAATGCTGTGTCTCATCTATCGTGTCAGTTCCAAATGTAATTGTAATGTAATTGCGTGTCGCTGGTCATGTGTAATGGTCAGAAACTTAAACTCCGTTGTTATGCATGACATGTCTCAAAAACGCAACATAAAATGATATCCATCCATTTAAGAATTATTGTTATTATTGGCAAGTTGGTTATTGAAACGAGTTTATCAAAGTGCATAATATAAGTATACGTATACCTAATATATACTATTCGTGTTTATTATTGCATGCAAATTCAATGATGCTTCAAGTTTCAAGAAGAAAAATGCTGTACAATAATTACAGTAGTACGTAAAAAATACACAAATCTTACTAACGATATATATGTAAGTAACTTATATTTGCAAATTAAGCTTCTACTAAAATAGTTTTCTATGTATGCAATTTGTTGCAGTGTTACTTTACCATGAATAGTTATGTTCTCTCAGCATTAGACTCCGAGTATTGATCGTCTTTACATGTATGCGACATCACTTATGATAAGTGTAACAATGCACACACGGTATGTAATTTATCACCCCTTTATGCATGTACAGATAGAATGCAGGAGGTAACTAAAGTTGACTGACCAGCGGCGAAACCAGCACACTGCTGTATTCGCAAAATTCATATTCTTATATGCAAAACATGCAGGTATTGAGAGTTAAATATTTAGGTAGATATATGCAAGTAATATACGGTATAAGTAAGCCTATCTGTATATAGTTACAATTGGAGAATTGCACATTATTATTATTATAGAAAAATTTGTAACTTTGGGGTTCAGTGTTCTGATAAAAATGAATGGAATATTGGCAAAGTATGCAAATTTCAAATAACACGTATATAATTACAACCTTTGATGTAGCAGTACCTAATGCAATTTTAATTTGATTAGGTATAGGTACCTATGTTGATTTGATGAATACAAAAAATTGTTAAAAATGACTCAGATATGGATCCAATTTCTCCTAAGGTTGCCCTTCATTAATTACTTTTCATATTGTTTGTGTTTTCTTCTCATTATCATTTTGTTGAGTCCATTAGCACTGCACTCACGAGATTTGATCTACTTCACGAGCATTAAAGAATTCTTTCATGGTCAGAGTCGTACGTACGTAAGTAGCAGTCATCATCGCTCATCTTTCGACAGAGATTGATCGAAATCAATACGTAGTTCATGTTACATTTAGGAAAATAGAAGAGATGTATCACAGGTACAATATTGATCCCTGATTGTCTTACGTTGTATGCTCATTATGATTTATTATCCTGTTTTTCCAGTTTTGTTTTCGCAATCTCCTGTCCTGACTTTACCATGAAAGAATCGAATTAGTGAGATATCTGGAATGGATTCATTATAGAACGCAATTCCGGTTCAACTACTTTTAGTCCATTCTTGGTAACTTTCGTTGCAATACTAATCACTAATCAGTAGAAGAGACAACGTCCACTAACAGACCTTTTTCCCACAGCATATGTTCTAGTGGCACAATAAAAACATTTTACATGTACTTACTGTGCAACATTCTTAACATAAATTAGTTATTTACACAATGGATCTAAAAATTTCTTTCGTACAAATCAACTCAGATCTAAACCTAAAATCATAAATAAAACTAAATACTGCAAGAGCACAGATTTGCAAACACAATGTCAAGATAAAGGTCTCGTGTGGAAAGGTTAAATTGCAAAAACTGTGTGTAATTCTGAATTTAATCGAACTAAAGTTATTTATAGCTCGAAGAGTCTATAATGACCCCGTTAGACGATAAAATGGAACAAATGTGGGCACGTAAGTTTCTATCAATAGTTTATTTCTGAAACTTTGGTCATAATAAATAATTAATGTCTCATTACTAAGAGATTATGTTTCTAAATTCACATAGGTCAATATTCAATACCTATAGTGTGTTATAGAACCAAGTTCACGTAATGTAACAGTATAATTTATTTTTTGTGCTTACACTTATTTAGACATCAGGAAGATGTTCAAAGTACAAATTCCATTCAGACTTCAGCAGAATAGTCTAAAACCAATTCCATTCTTAGCCCCAATCCCAATGAGTTTTCACAATAAAAAGTTTCGCTAACTCAGGTTATTACTTACTTATGTTATTAATGACGTCAATTGCGCTTACGTTGTTTTGCGGTATATGGTTTTCATTTTATGACCCCAACTTTTTGTGTGTATTACAATGAAAAAAACGTTGTCATATTCTTTTCAATGGGCAGGAAATGCTTAAGTGTGTTAGCGGCACAAAGAACATCACGTTTTATTATTGGTTGTTCGTCAACACCTATAAGTAAAACACATTTGTTCTTGTAGCTGTTATTTTCCGTGTAATCCGGAGGAAAGTGATGTTGTGGTGATGGGTATGTGACATGCGGAGATGTAGGTAGCTGAACTTCAATTGTTTAATCCCATCAAAGAGAATTTCTATTTTTATCCTCCTTTCACTATCCCATCTTCCCCAGGTGCAAAAATAAATAATGAATCACGTTGTGTCTCTAAATGGTTATTTCCCATGTCTTTTTCCCAAAGAATGATTATTGCAATTTGTGATTTGCAAAACCTTATCCGCACCGTAAATGCATATTGACTTTGAGCGGCCCATTTTCCTTATAAAAATAAATTAAAGCCTTCAATTCCATTTGTAATACATTGTGAACGCTGTGGCCATTGATGTATCTATGTATTTTGTATACGGGGTTTAACAAAATAAGGAAATTTTTAAAACTAATGTCTTTGATAATGCCCTTCATTGATGCTCACATGAGTATAGAGTAATATATAGAACCTCCTCTTATTCCAAAAAATTGCTGAAAGAAAAATAACCCAGTGTTTATTTCGTTTGTTGCAATGAAACTTGAAAGATATCCTAAATACAGGATAGTTTGGATTATTTATGACTACTATAAAGATACGAAGGTCACTGGCTTGTGGGTTTCCTTCCGTCACCGTCATCATCTCAGTTTTTCTGTATATAATATCTTCTCCTATTAAGAAGAAGTTAGAATCAAAATGAAAAGCAGGACAAAGAAGAAGCTCGTTGCACTAATTTAGACGACTCTCCCTTAGCCTTAGGTCACAGTTAAAGAGTAAAAGTTCAAGAATAAAGTTAATAAGCATTACCATAAAGGCGTGTTTCATATAGTTGAGCCGTATTGTGTAGCCATTCATGTCATACATGGTGTATAATGTCTATTATACTTTTCGAGTGAAACAATGCAGCGAGAGTATTATTGAGAAGTCGTGTTGTAGAATGTGAGACTTGTACGGAACGCCTAGGGTGAGGTGATAACATGTATAAGCGCACAATGTTGCTATAAGACAGCTTTTTTCCTTACAAGACAAACAATACAACTTAATTAAGACATGAGGCTATAAACTTTATTGTTATCTATATTAAAGTTTTCGCAAATGAATTTGTTCCAAGTTATAACTTCGTATAGGTAAACGTATCTCAGATCAAGCTATCTTATAGCAAGTGGAATTTATTTAAAGAATCTTTAAGTACATGTGTATGTTACAAAATTACATGCACAAGAGATAATGTGCACCGTAACATTATTACCAAGTAATTTATAATTCAGGAAAAATCTTTGACAGTTTTACTGGTTTTTAATAAGATAGTTGTATTAATAAGAAAGACCCTTGTGTGGATGTCAATGCCAAGTACCAAGAGTCAATTTAATTTGAGGCATTGTTTGTTTATAAATATTTACTTTGACTAGTTTATGTAGTTTGCTTTGTACTAAAAAGATGTGATGAATGTAAAATCAATCGATTTTCATTGCTAAGCAGATATAAAACTGGAAATAAATCATTTTCGATTGCAGCATCATTGATATTTGCACAGGTGTCCTGAGAGGACTTCTGTAGTTACTGGTTTTATTACCTTCTTTACACGGTATTGAGACACAGACCTAGCAGCACCATCATTACTCTTTGAAATTGAAAATAAAAGTCAAAGTGAATTGTGATATTTGAATGGTACGTGTCTACTGTCTACGTGTTTAATGAAAGTACCTGCTAAGGTAGGAAGATCTTTGCTATTGCGTATGTCTGTTATTGAACACACATTCTTATTCTATGTCGTACGATACTGTGTCTAATGCAATGTATCAAATCTAAAAAATATTAAAATAATAATTATTCTATATATTTACTCTCGAGAATTTTTGCAAACCTGAAGAGTAATTACTATAGAAGTGATAAAACCTTTTTCGCCTTTTGCATGTAAGCATTCGATTGGAGTGTACAATTAGTTTTATGATTGGTTTAAGCTCGCAGTCTGAATAACACACTTGTATTCTTTTGTGATAGTATATAATTTACAAGAATAAATACAGTCAAAGGATTGTTTAGATGACAAGGTACAATACATTTATTAATCAAGCTATACATGAAAAAAGGTTTATCTTCAATGAATTGGCAGTACAAAGAATAAATAGGTAATTTTACAGATGTTATTAATATTTTAGTACGTAAATGCATATAATATTTATTCAGATCGTGTATGTTGAAAGAGCTTCTGCACTCACTTAGTAATTGGCAAACAAAGAATGTAGTACCACTTAATTACACAAAGATAAATTAGGTGTCTGTACTCAGTTTTTTCTTTGGAACAATATTTTCGATTATATGATTTAATGTGTGTCCTAAATAATGTGTCTGTGCGTGCAAGAACAAAATTATATAAAACATTTCAAGTTCGATCTCATAATGAACTTATTGTGCAACGTCTCTAACAAGTTTTGTACTTTAAGGAATTTTCACATCTTTTCACTCACAGATATGATTCGATAAAAAACGGATAATCCACTACATTGAACGATATGCCTGCAGTAAATAATCATACGTCACATTTTTTATACATCTAAGTAAAAATAGTAATCATTGGTTGCATGTAAGTTTCCGCACAACTGAGCACAGCTACTATTTTTGTATTTGGTTGTTGCCGTAAAGATTCATAGTTAATATGAAAAGGTAATCTGTTTCTAGAACACGTTTAATTTGATAATTTCTATTTGAGTACTTCTCATGTGACACACAAAGCAACCATGTCAAAATAAGACTCATTAAGAACGGTCATTATGTGCAGACACTCTTTTCGTACTGCATTTATCTTTTTAACCATATCATTATATATTGTTACTGCGAGACTACGACCACTTATCATGTTCTATAAGTTTGCTCGCAAAAAACTGACACAAAATAGCAATATTTAGCACAAAAATTTGCAACGAGACAAAGTAATGTATCATCGTTTCGGATTGAGTAAGGAGGTTGATTTAGTATACTTTCTATTCTAACAAGCAACAACGAAAATTATTTAGTAATTTTTTCAGTTACATGGTATAATATTTTCTCACGTTTCCCCAAAAATATCATGCTAGTATTTCATGACCATGTAAAGTAATATTGCAATCAATAGAATGCCAATTTTTTATTAAGTGTGAGATTTCTGTTCTGTAAATGATAAAGCAGAATATTATGATCTTGTCAATGTGGATCAAAATAATAACTGGTCAGCTTATTGTAAATAATAACAATGTCAATGTCCTTTCTAGCACACTCACACTTGCACATTGCATACAGCATTGGCAATGTTTTTATGATTGTTGTAGTAAGAATTGCTTTGAACTTTAAAAAATATTATAACCAAATGACCAATAATGTAAGGACTGATGCATTTGGCAATAATTATTTTCTTTTGTCATTAGGTACTTTTACAGCTAGAAAAAGTAATAACGCATTTAACTAGGCATTTCAACTAAAAATTTGTACATAGGTACACATTTTTTGCTTGATACTGAACTGAGAGGCATATGGATGAGCGTGATCAATGCGAATGCTGTTTGTGCAATAAGAACTTGAACTGAACTAACACTGAGCAATAATCCAATCAAGTTCAAAACAAACACGATTTGCTCACCTTTTATTTCTACCTGAAAACGAAATCCTCAACAGACTGACACTCACAATAGTCACAATACAACTTTTACTGAACTAATTCATATAATATATGTTACATACCGAGTACACTTAGAACTTAGTACTGAGATAACGAAAGAATTAGTAAATACAATATATACCTATAGTACCTTTCATATGTAAGCATACGCAGACACATGAAAGATATTGTGCCGTCTGATATTGCAGTGAATTCATATTAGTGCACGCAATTGGTTTATGAATTGCATATTAGCTTCTGTAAACCAACATAATGTTGTCGATTATTCTGGTATTCATTATCATTATGTATAATGCATGAGGTACTCATACATGTGTTCTTATGGAACTACAATGTATCTTTTCTAAGTAATGTGAATTCTATAGATGAGATGCAGCATAATTGGAGGGACTATCTCTTTGCCTGTATACGTATAGTAGTAAAGTTTAATACGTTTCATTACATAAAAGAATATTACATAAAAGAACACATACCAAACTACATAATACTATCGGTAGCAAAAAATGAAGAAAAACATCTATTGTAGTTTTAGTCGCAATGCATTACTGATGAATATGGAGCAGTAAACAAAGTAAAAAAATGAAAAAACAACAGGGACAATAATGACGGAATAGTCATTTATTATTCATTATTTGTAGTACATTCCATGTACAGATCCTGATCCGCAGAAGTTTATTGTTACATTTTTATTTCTTCACAATATTCATGAAGTAGGTACTTTAGAATTTTTTCATTATCAATAACATATCTACTACATCAATTCTATAACTTACATTGCATTTTGGTAAGAATATTAATACCCAACAGTTAAAATATAAGTGCATAGATTTATGCTCAAGGAGAAATACATTAGGTAGAGTGATTCCAATAGCGTATCTGAAAAGGTAAACTAAGAATTGGTTAAAATTACTTGTGTTGATGTATTTACTAGAAACTGATGTAATTTGTGTTTAATCTAATAAACACATCAATAAAGAATCATTAATTCATCTGTATAAAACTTAATATGGGTATACCCTTTATGTAAAGCTGAGTCGTTAGGCTACCATAATATTTGTACGTATTGGGGTAGCTGTTTGGTTTCTGGTTGGTAAAGTTTCTACTTCCCTGAAATAAAAATAAACATAACCCTGGTCTTTTTCCTGTCGGCATAATGAAATTTGTTTTGAATGAGTATACTTCATTCAATATAGCATGTAGAGCTACTACAGTAAGATAAAATGCATCTGGCTTCTGTCAACTAAACAAACACACACAGAAAGATGCACAAAGACTATGTACATATCAATTCAGGGATCAGAGGAGACGACATGAAAACATTACTTAAGGCCAGTGTTGAGGACTCAATTAATATCTATATATAGAAGTTTATCCGCATTATTATTACTATTGAGACAAATTGCAGTTAGTACAGATAGCTTCATGTGTAGTAATGTAGATATGACAGAATATCTTTACATAATTTGTTGTTGTTGCAATGTGTTTCAAGTTGCAGATAAATATTAGACCTTTGCTCTGACAGGCAGATAATAAGGGCATTGTAATGCATAATAAAACACGAATACCTCATTTATGAAATTGGGGCACCATTTATTTGGGTTCATGGGTTACACAGCCACGGACAGAGCATCCTTCAGAAAAGCAATTAAAAAATTTGTTCCTACGTTTATATAAGTTCGTGATTAAAATGAGCCTTGTGCTTCGAAACTTTTTATGTAAATAGTATTACAAAAAAGAGGAAATACCGATTGATGCATTGGTGATGCCCAATTAGTCTGAAAAAGATTTTGACAGTTTTCTTCAGCATACTTGCATACAGACGAATGTTTTCATGATCGAGCGGTTAAGACGGTTACTAACCTTAGTCCGTAAATAATTGATTAAAACCTGCCACTTTCTCTCTCAAAGTTTATTCTACAGTGTTTGTGTTGGAATTTCGTAAGATTGTTCATCTTCTGAATATCTAGGACTGATATTATAATGATATTTGCATACTCTCTCAGTTTGGTAAAAGGCAGGTGCATATATATCTAGCTGTTTTGTGGTTATATAACCTAAAGAGTATAGTAGTCCCAAATAATAAATTGTTACCCTAATAAATAAGTAAGGAAAGTAAACAAAGATGGGACAGCTTCATTGATAATGATAAAAGTTTTGGTTTGCGTGCTTGCTTTTCTGTTTTACTCGCTCGATATTAAGTAGATGAGACACTTGGCATTTGTAAAACATAATGTACTTTGCCATGTGAATATAGTACTACATGGACACGACACAGCAGGAAAGTAGCAATTCCAGACTCTATTTATCGTTGAAACACAATACAAATATTGAATTTCGTATTGTATAGTGCCAGAGAACTGTGAGCAGACAGGCCCGAGGGATTTTCTTGTGGTATTACTGCTTAATTTTGCATCACTATATAATATGTAACTACTAGATTATTATGTACATTCCATATACAATTCGCATCACGAAATGCGACACACACGTACACACATACATATACTACGTGAGACACACCACAACAAGTACAAATGGCATAAGCATTCGAATACATTGACAACCGTTGTGAACACGTGTAGGTACCTTCTACCATGTACACATACTACTAACTGTACAGACTTTTCATGCTGTGGCGAGTATTTAACACCTTGTCATATTGGGGATTCTTCTTTGTAGTATTGTGTTGTGTATGTTATGCAGCCCATACATTACGTGATATTGGCATGCTTAAACAAGCTTATACAACTGCATGTGCCTGCTTGCTATGTTGTGTCATGCTATGATTTTAGTAGTCGCAGAGATACTTTACTTACTAAATATTACACACACAACACAACTATATACACATTCGATACATAATAAATACTACGTGTACAATGCGAATGCCATGTCTGGATTTTGATTTGAAAGCTTGGCCTATACCGGGCAGGGCTAGGGCTATAATATCTTTTACTCAAACTTACCTAATACTTCACTTGACTAGATTACATTACATATTTATTATTATAGCGACTACCTAAGCCTTTTAACACATACGCACGCATTTAACACAGGAGAATTTAAATACACATACAAATAAACATTACATATGTACTTGCCATGTTCTACACATTACTATGTTGGGCAAACTACTACTAAGTAAGACTAGTATAGTAGGTACATTAAAGATTTGCTCATTTTAGTAGGTAGGGACGAGATAAGTCCATAGTCTATTCTACACTCTACTACAGGACTTGTAGTGTGTGTTGAAGTGATATAATAGAAGGAAGATAAGTTTTATGATTCAGAGTGCTCAAATTCAGTGTCAGTTCTAAAGAACACTCCAGTTGGGTAGGATATACATAAACCTGAACAATCTAGGTACATCATTGTTGACATAGTACTTCTCTATAGATACTTTATCGATCATTTGAGAATTACATTAGAACTAATTTCCATTTGTTGCAATTATAAGAAGGAACACGTAGAAAATTCACTGTTTACTTGTGAAGATCAGAGGTTCAAGTGCAGTCGAAGATACGCAGCAGCAGAATACCCTTTGCGTTTGAGCACAACTCATCACAGAACATTTTATCTTTCCGTGCCTATAGATTAACACACACGTTCCGTAACGTAGGAGTAGAGTAGTAGGAGCCGTATAGGAAGGAAGCTATTCTTCTGTACACTGCAAACCTCTACAGACGCATATTTAGACATAGTGTACAAATATACCTCTATGTAGTTGACATCGTAGATTTCGTAGCATGAAAAGAGTTGAGCATCATATTTACCAAGCAGTAGATAGAGAAACTTTAAAGGATTCGGATCAGGGAAGAGGAGAATAAGATTAGAGTAGATGACACAAATTTATAAAACACTTTCCTCAGACTAGCGAACATTTGCGTGGCAATTTTACACGAGTGCACTTCTCCTCCTCACTTCACTCTGATTCTTGGCTCAAAGTGGTTATAAATAACGATAATACCTTCCTACAATTCTACTAAGCTACAAAAAATAACACTACAGTACAAAAAACAAATACAGTTCAACTACCTTTCGTGCATTCAGTCTCTTATTGAACTACCGAAGATCTCCAAGGTAAAATCCGACTCTAGAACTCTGCCACAATACAGTTTCCAGAAATAGTTTCTCGTGTACTAAAGTGTAATATTTTCGTGCTTCTCCGTTTCCTTCAGCTGTTGTTTCTTTGAAGAACAAAAGGCAGGAGGTACAACAGGAAAATATACTCTGTCGGTAACACCTCAATATTAACTCTGTGGATAAAAATTAACTTGCATTTTATATTATACACATAAATATCAATAATATGAATTTTCCCTATAAAAATGCGATGCATATACTAACTAAAAGAAATGCTTGCATAATTCTATTTTATTGGTGATGGGCTTGGAATTTCTATGTAGCCTTGTCGATTTGTACACTCGCCGCAGTTACTTATAAATATTTTACCTCTTTCCTCTTGAATATTGATACGTACAGCTCTGGTACTTATAATCTCATTAATTACATAATGTACAAAAGTCTGTCCGTTGAGATCAGCTAAGTGTTTTTAATGTGTGCCTCCGCTTTACAACAAACCTGAAAAGATTAATCGATCAGTAATTGAATTAATATATACACACAGAACAGTAGTACATGTGTCATGTGAGATTTTGATTGTCCTTTAAGCATATTTGTACAATAAGTGAATGCAAACATTGTCAAGCGCATGGTGATAAGAAATAATAGAATTTCCGCTCTTCTGAGTTCTGCTTATTCAAGTAATCTGAGTAAACGCCATTCGTATGATAACGGCAATAGTGGCTGTGCTCCCTTCCATTCTGATTACTGCAAGCGACATCATAAACATCAAATACTTCAAGTGAGCAATACATTTGCGTACAACACAAAAATAAACAAAACGAAAGTTAACGTGAATATCAGAAAGCGTAAAACAAGGAGTAACAATAATAAAGAGATATCGACTAATAATGTTATCCAAGACTCTCTTGGATCTTTGTCTGTTGATAGTGACAGTTTCTCTCATAGAAAAGGCAACAAGAATCAAAATCATATTGTTGCACCAATCAAAAATCCAGTTATAACAACCACAGACATAAATGATACACGAAAACGCAACACTAACTTGTCATCCTACGGTAATTTAACTAACGAGATAGCTACAGAGTTATCTGCTTAGTCTCATCTAAGCATAACTTGCATTAAAACGCAATGAAATCACAAAAAAGAATTCCGTATCAGTATTCATCTGAGCTCCATGCATCCCAGTGACTGTTTTCTTGACCAAATATTATGTTAATTTAATTTAATCTATCTATGATAATCATATATACTGGTTATATAACTTGTAAGGGTCGGATTTTTTGTAGTTGTATGGGTTTTCTGTGTCAGAATTTGATTTACTGCATTCATAAATATGTACAGATACAATTGTTCGAATCCCAGACAGCTTCAGTAATCTTTCAAATGTGCCAACTCTAATACTAACGATGTTTTACTTCATGTCAATCACTACTGCATTTTTCTTCAGTTATCTGCAGATATTGTATAATATCTGTATGTAATAACTTGATAAGGCTTATTTAGGTTTTACTTTCCTGAGTGAGTTTGTTTAATGAGTTGAATTGCCCTGATGATGCAATGATGCAACTATCTGTATGTATAATAGAACACACATTTTTAACAAATAATTAGAGTAAAATTCGTCGTAGTACACATTTAGTTTTTGCAAAAAACTGTAGTAAACAAGAGATTATGGGTCATTCACGCTAATATTAACATTTCTTTACCGATTTGATGGTGAGGTCATAAAATTAATGAGATTTGTCGCGGCTCACATAGACCGTTGATATTAGAGATTGAACTCAAAGCTCAATTTGTACCACATCTAGAGTTCGCTATAATATGAATAATCTATCAAAGAGTATAGGAAAATAGAAGTGAGAGGAATCGAGGAAGATATTGCAGTCACTGGGATGATGAGAATTTTTTTCAGATGAAATACTTAATGGAAACTTGATTAAGCCTGAATCGTTTCCCAACAACAAGGATGTTTGGGATTCTTCTACTGCATTAAAAAGGCGATTTAGTAAATATCAACCCATAGTTCCAACAAGTCAAACTTTTTCTTATAACAGTAATAATTTATACAGCAGCAGTTCTAGCCGGTGGTCCAGCTCTCAGTTCTTGTATGCCAATGTAAACGACAGTAGTACAAGGGTGCAGAGCTTTAGTGCTAACAAACCGAATAATACCAATGTTGATAGTATTGATACAAAAAAGGAAATAAATACTGTACAAAGAAATGCAAATACAAATAACGTTTCAGCTATTTTAAATCCTGTTTCTGCTGATACTACTAACTCTATCGCTCTCTTTGCTTCTGCTGATACGAATGTGGCTGATAAAAATGCATTTATAAAAACTAACCGTAGTCAATTTGAAGACATTAATAATTCTCTTTCAAACCCTGAGAAAAGAACCCTTAAATCTACCAGTTTATTATTAGCTCCCAGTGAGATAACTCTTGGGAGCTACTTAAAAGCTACTTGTGAATATATTGACACTCTGGTGTACCTTGTTAAAACAGAGGTATTGAGCATGGGAAAAATCCAAGACTTGAAAGACAAAGTTGGGGCAAATCAACTCAAGATGCCACAGAAAGACATTTGGAGATGCTTAGGAGCTGAATTCATTGGAACGGCTCTTCTCGTCATTATTGGCTGTGGATGCGGTCTCTACACAGCTCCGGAAAATAAGTTGCCCTTAGTTGGAGTTGCGATATGCTGGGGTCTCATTGGTAATGTGTTCTTCTAATATATTTTCTCAAAATATGGATTAAACCATTAAACTTTTATCATAATTCAAAGTAATGTAGTTGAACATTTTTTAATGCTAACTTGTTTCATTGTTCCCCAAAACAGTGGCGTCTCTTGCACAGGTAATGAAATTCTTTATATTTTTCTACATAAATAAATAGCTGCACTATCTGTATACACTACATATAAAACATGTCTCTATTTCATCAATCTTGATTTGCCATTTTTAACTCAATCCTTTGTTGAATCGACGGCTGGTTACGTCAAACACATAATAATAGGCGTATTTTATTGACCGTGATTGACAAGATTAGGTAGATCAGTTGGCACTCCTGCCTGACACACTTACATTACCGACTACTTTGTAATTTATTGTTGGTAAACAATATTTAAATGTTTGTACATATTTTGGTTACTGTACGTAGGTACTTAAATATGTTTTATCCTCTATTTCTGTATCATTCGCTATCACATTAATCATTATTATTGCGTATACCTCTACTCACTACACTACTACTACTAACCGTACATCGTGCTTTTTCCTATACAGATATAACATCACACAACTCAATTTACACAGTAGTAACTACTTGGAATATACATTTCGACTAAATGCATAATACATAGTTCAGGAAACATGGTTAATAAATAGTTACGGTTACGTCTACGTTTCTTCCTGCCATTTATCATGAAATACTCGTAAGCAGTGGCTTATTAGAGATAAAAGTTAGCAACAACCATAATTTTAATGCATTCGCAGTACCTTATAATTAGGTATACTTTTCAATAGACCATAGCATTTCTATATCAAATACATACCACATTTACTTTCGTTTAAAATACTACGTTTACTATCTACTAAAGGAAGTAATTTGCGGTAATTCAGCATCTTGGGTATGTTTAACCTGTCAGGGGCTGATATTGATTTTATTTACTGGTTTGTGGGACAATCATGAATTACTATATAGAATGAACTGTTGAATTCGAATCAAAGAAAATGTAAAGTAACATAAGTAATACATTGGAGATATGCTACTTAAGAGACTTCCACATGGTGAACTATTATAAAGTTATACAATCTTAAAGTTTTATTACCTGAACGAAACAAAACAATAGGAAAATAAAACTTTGTTATTCGAAAGGATCCAT
>JABASD010001611.1:0-37290 GCA_019776165.1 Pogonognathellus flavescens
AGTGGGCAAATAACTTTTTAAATAAAGTTTAATACTTCGTATAATAATTATATTATAAAAGTAGTGTGTATTAAAGAAGCTGAACGAAGTTAGGTAGTTTAGACGTATTCAGTAATTCAGTAGTGTTCCCTTCATGAAACTTGCGTCACGTTATAACACATTAACTTTAAAACCGTCCCTGCCAACTATTTTATTTTGCTAGAGCATCACTAAAATGCTCATACCAAATCTGTCATTTTGTACTAAACGACTAGTCTATTTCTATGTATTTATCATTGTACGTAATTGTAGTTGAAGAAAGGCAGAACTAGATTGATACCTGCATTTAAATATTTCTTGTAGCTCAGGTTTTGATGATTTGAGTCTTCTGTATTAAATATTAGTAAGCATATTCTTCTAAATTATCTACCTAATGTAAAGCAGTAACTGTAAATCTAAATAACACTTACTAGCCTAGCTACGCATAGCTTCTCTCATGCTAAGATTTTGGTAGGTGAAATTAGTTTTTATAATATTACAGTATAAGTATGTTGTGAAATATACTTTTCTTGAAAAATCTTTAATTAAAATAAAATTCTCTCTCTAAGCCGAGGCCGAGACCATTATAATCGGCCCATTTACTCGATGAATTAACTTTACATGTTTTAACAATTTTAATTAAGTGTTTCTCCTAGGTTGGAAGAGTCTCCACAATAATATTCATAACTTGAAATACTTTAAACTAATCCATAATTTCGCTGAATAAAACAATGTTTTGTATCAATCAATGTTGCTCAATTCGTTTTTCATTTTTTGTTACAGAACAATGATGATGTGGAAAAAGGAGCAAACGTCGCCATTAAATCTGGAAAATTAGAAGGCGGACTTAGTGAGAGATATCACTACATTTTGCATGGTCGCACCAACCGCGTATCGTCTGCAACAACGCTATGTCTTCTGATCACAGCATTACTGGTCATGACGGTTGGGCTTTTTGGTGGGCTTTACATTTATAAGCAAATGTCGCGTGCTCGAGTAAGTCTGTTAATACTTCTACACTTCTACATAGTACATGGTAGATAATATAAGTCATGTTAGTTAGTGAACTTTTTCACGTAATTTGTGATCTGCCAACTGGACACAACATATTTACCTACCAGGAGGCTGCAGCAGAAATGACGAATGTACTGTTCCATTTCAGACTTTAACACTTTAATAATTTAGCATAATATCGGTTATTACTACATACATGTCAAACACAGTACGTTTTGCTTTTGCCCAATGTTTAATCTTATATTATACTACTTAGTTTTCAAAATGAGTTATTCAAAATCCACACCATATCCGAACTCTCATTTTAATTAATGACTGAGAGTGAATTTATTACTATTATAGCAGATTCGATGAGTTCGATGTTTTAATATTAAGCTCATTTGAGGAGTTTTAATTTAATTCGAATGATATTTATAATACATATTTTATTTATTGCTTTATTTTAGCTACACAAGTTTCGAGGTTGGTGTAATGTTCCATACTACAACAATGACTCGCCGTATCACAGCAGCAGGATTGGTCAGCCAAATGGAAACGGTGAACTCAACGAGCCACTTCTCAGCATTCCTCAATTGGAGAAAGCAAAGAAGGTTAAAACCAACTCTCAATTGAATTTTCAATGCTTTAAACTAGAATTACAAAATATTATTACCACGTTGAGTTAACTAATAATTGTGAGACAACTACTGCATATACCATGTAAGTGAAAGTGGGCTAAAACATTATCTTTATTATCAAATTAGTTTCAGGACGGTTTATATTTTTTATCTATTTTGCACTTGGTCTAAATAGCAATGAAATCAATGAACAGTGCCTAAATGTCAATTAGTTTTACAGCTTTTGATAATCATACTTATCGTAATAGTTTTAGGTACATATTAAAATGATTATTAAGGGAAACGGAAATCTGCGAAAACGTACAATACATGTTGTGGACGAAATTGGAATGTCTGAGCATCTCACTCAATCGTTTCAATTTCAATCATAACGTAATCTCACTTTGAGGTTACATTTGTTGAAATTGCAGTAATGAACTCTGTTCATGAAGTCAAACATTTTAAACGTATTTCATTTGTACTGTCTATAGCAGATTGAGATTGTACATGTACTTGTGAGGCTCACGCAGGTATTTAGGGTAGGGGATAAATTTCCCCTCTGCCTTTAGATTCCAAAAAGGACTAATTTATGGCCGACTTCTTTTGAATTCTTGAACTTGTATGACCCTCATTTCGGAATTTTTACTGTCGTGCCCACTAACCCACTCCATTTCGGATTCCTATATACCTGCTTGGGAGACCATAATCTAGTCGTGATTTCGCTTATAACAGGAGTATTTCGATTTAAATTTTAGTTAATTATTCTGTTCGATATTCATTCAATTTATTCATAAAGCTTGCTAGGCTTGTTTGTATTCAGTGTAAGGTCGATAATGTTATTGGTTGCACGAACTATCTGTTATAATTTTGTTGTTAGCTTGATTACCTTCAGTCGATTACTCTGAATTATATTTTATTGATGCAAGAGTGTTACATAGGGTTTGTAATATACTTTTATTGTAGCTTAATCAGATTGTTAGAGGTACTATGCAACTCTACTCAGAACATCTTTCGCTTTTCATTTTTGCAACCTGAATTATTAGAATATAAATATAATAGATGGAATCAATGGAATGACATTTATAATTATTGCACTTGTTTCTAAAACCGATTTCTTCGCAATTACAGGCGGTATATATGGACAATTAAGGATGCATGGCTATATGTATTTTAATTGTGTAATCATATTTTTTTAAACAGGTTTCCATTTCATGTTTAGCTAGTTTAGAATAACTTTGTTTAGTTTGTTTATATCGTAGTACATTATATTTCGGAAATATTGTTGAACCGTTGAAATAGTAGTTTCTGTAATTTGTTATGTAATGTACTGTTTGTGTGCTTTTTGTCTCCGATATGATTATATACATTATGCCAATATGTAGATTGACAATGATGGCTTATCTTATTGGGTCGGTTCCGATGGTTTGGAACCACAGGCAACCTCATTTTTTCGGGAAGAGTTGGAATTGGATCTGGATGACCAGAAATACGCCAAAGTGGAGGTACCAGACTTCAAGAATGGACGGATGGGTCGCTTTATTCATGAGTTTGATTCGGTATGTCTATTATATTATTTCTAATGTTAATTATGTCTAAAGATTGGTAACTTTCTTGATTCGTGATTTTTATTTGAACCTAAAATATTTCTATGCAGAATAAGACAGCCATCGTTGATCAAACCGCTAAACGTTGCTTCATTATGCCTCTGGATAGAGACCATGTTTTGCCACCTAAATCGATGTACGATATGATGGAGAAAATGTGGCAAGGTAAATTGAATTGATGAAATAATCTTATAATTGGTAAAGCTTGAAATTAGGTGGACTTGACATATTATGGTATATATTATGGTATATTATTGTAGGATATTATTCCGTTAACACCAATCGTGTCAGAGAGACAATGAAAGTGATTTTGCCACCATTGGATGATCTCTCGGATTTAGGAGATTATATTCAGCAAGAATGCGAAGATAAAACTACTTACCGCCTCGAAAAATCTACGACCAGAAGTAAGTTATCTCGCATATGCACTTCAGTTGTTCAGTTATAATTGATAGTTTAATTGGAGACATAATGTTGGAAATGTTACGTTACAGTCGTCAAGCGCTCCGTCGATAAACCAGCAGCACTTCCGTTCACAGAATTTACTGGTTTGGCTACCATGGAATATGACATAGTCAATTTACAGGAGCTGGACCAAACTGCGTGAAGCCAAGAAGATTAGCGTTTCTGTCATTTTTAAAGGTTTTCCTCCGCCACTTTTAGACTTCTTTGGTTACCTGTGCTTGTGTGCAGAAAATCTACACAAATATCTGTTTAATGATTGTACAACACCCGCTCTTAAATATGAAAGGCTGTGCAGACTTTGAAAGATTAGATGTTTCTCTGAATGGTTATCAGTTGTATGTACAATTGATGGCTAAAAGAGACTATCTCGAACCTTGGACTGTAAGCAGAGTTTATGTATTTCTACTGTACAACCAGCAAAAACTTTATAAATGCACCACCCAATCAATTCGTTGACATTACTTGTATAGTGATAGTTGTATTATATACTGCATTTCATTGAGATAGACCCACCGATATGTTGATAAATGTTTTTCCTAGTATTATTCTATGTGCGAGTCTTTAGACTTTGAAGTGTAGTTAAGTAGGTCGTTAAAAATCTTATTCATTACATTAAATAATACAAATCTATAAAGTATCACGTCATTTATTCCATGATCAAATGGAGTGTAGAACTAAAATTAATGTTACTATTACTATTAGCGCTGTATTGTTTAAAATCGTAATTGAAAGAGTACATAATTTATGTAGAGTACGTACGGTACGGATACAGGCGTAAGTATAGTTACGTGTATTACGTATATATGCATTTTGATCGATACAATCCTTAAGTTCGCTTCTTATTTACTAATGTAGGTTTTAGGCGTGAAAATTATTAAATGCTTTAACAGTGTTCGTGATAATGTCAAATAATTAAGTAGTTGGCTAATGTTACTACCATAATTACAAATGTACTGCATAAAAATAGTATTACTGTAGCTTTAAGTATGCGAAAACGAAAGATTCCATTTTCGGTTTTCATGATTTTTCTGAATCAGTCCGTTTTAAGTTTAGGTCACCGTTTTACTAAATGTAGTGGTCTCACTGATTGATAATTAATGAGTTCCTTATTCTTCATTATATACTTGTCTTTTGCGTTATGGTCAACTATAATTCAATGTTTTGTTATATTGATACGATTAAGATTTTATTTGTACACGAAGGATGGTTAGGGAGGGTCGTATTAAGGGCAGTGTATTTAACGGAAAACTCGATCGATGCCATAACAAATTAATTATTTATTATTGTTATTAAAGTAAGGCATGCATTATTATATTCACATTAAAATGTATTGAGTATATGTCTTCATAAATAAATACAAACCTACACAAACAAAGGATAAACTAATACTTTTCTAACTTCGGTGATCATTTTATCTTCGAAGTGTCTTCATTATTCAGAAACCAATTCCGCTGTTTTAACTCTCAAAGCTCATCATTTTGCTTTCAGATTTTTGCATTTAATAGATAAAGAATTTTAAGTGAAATCAATTCCTGTGGTACACAAAATAAAAAAACGGTCTACATGAAGCAGTCTGCTCTACGTAAACTCGCATTTCTCATTATCTAATCTATGCTCTCACGAAATGTAAACTTTGCAATAATAACTCATATTGAATTTCTGATATATATACCAATAGCAATACCCCTTATTCGTACTAACTTTCATCTGTGAGACTGACGAAGATGAGACTACATTTTTCAATGAAATCTGTAAGTCATTGACACATATATATAGCATGAATATTTTTATGGATAGAAATTCAATCATACATACTGGGTGGGTGTTCAGAAAGTAACGATATCTGCATTAGTCCTACTCAACCTCCCACCCTCGCATATGCATAAAATCGAAATGCTCCGATATTTTGTCCTCATCATTTTGCGGTTGTAATCCCTACACATCAACCAAAACGTTTTATTTTTAAATAGCTCTAGGTTTCTCTAATTTCGAAGAGAAAAAATTATTTACATTTACACTGTGTTGTTTTGTGACCTTATGTACTTTTCATTATCCGAAAGTTGACAACCTACAAAAAATCGGTGAAACACGTCAACTAGAGAAACTTTCAGCAATTTTTTTAAACAAGCATGCACCCGTTTTGGTTGATGTATTGGGATTATACCCGTAAAATGGCTAGGACAAATATCAGCTTATGTCGATTTAATACATATGCGAGGGTGGGAGGTTGAGTAGGACTAATGCAGGTATCGTTACTTTCTGTTCTGAACACCCATAGTAATATTTTTGCGGATGCTCATTCATCCTTTCATATAAAAACTCGAAAATTCATACATCTGTATCCCAGTATCGTTTTCTTCCGTTATGGCATTTTGGCATTCATGACGTTATCGAACTTATTTTGCAATATGTCTCTGCTATTTTTTGCTATATTTGTTGGTGGAAACAAATAAGTCCAGAGAGATAGTAAACGGAAGATTACAGATACTAAGAAATTTATTTATTCACTTGTAATCTGTGGCCTGTTTGAGAAGTCTTTTTTTTACCCACAGTGATAAAAAAGCAGACTTATTGAGTCAATTCGACCATCTGTATAGATGCTATGTACTTTAATAAAAAATCTTGTTATGTATATGCATATAATATATTTATACTACAGCTATATAGTTATTAATTACTATAAAAGATTTTTCTAATGTTGTTTGCTCTATACTGGGCATTGTTTGATGCTTCAACGGTTCACACAAGTTAAGAATTAAGAAGTATATGTAGGAAGATTCGATATTTTGATTTGTTTTAACAAGAATAATTATTGAGGCATAATATGCATTGCATTATGTAGATGTAGCTATTGAAAATTACACTGCTCACTGGTTTACTCATTTTTTACATTTATACATAGGTACTATATAAGGCTGTGTGAGGCTGTGACAGTTACTAAATGCCACATATTATGAGTATATTAAGATTAATGCTGAACGAACCCAGCTACCCCATTCAGCATTAACTACGCTACTGTAGTGTACTGTACTGTTTGTAAATAATCTTACCTAAGTGTAGAGATATTTTCTGTAGTTACTCGAACAAAATGTTTTCTAAGCATGCTAAACAGTACCCAAGTATATATACATGCTATGCCTATTCATTTCTACGATTATTATATTATCACACAACAGAAATATCATGAAAACTTTCATTTTACCGGAAACCAACATCTTCTTCCGCATTGAAGTAAATATCAGTAAGTATTGCTGCTCAACTATTTCATGTGATTAGATTTTGCACTGGCTGCTGAGTCTGGGTCTGGAGAAGTATCCGGTGAAGCATCATTATTGACTTCTCTGATCGTCTGAGGGTTGCTGAATTGCCTTTAAGTACTTAACGGATCTCCCTCAACTTAACCACGTACAATTGTACAAAGCTTATGTTATTCATTGGTATTTCATGGCATTGTGGTTCAAATACTCCAACTAAAATCCACACCATTAAATCTCATCTGTAGGATTGATGCAGTGTCCTGCAACACTCATATAATTGTGTTGGATTATGTGGTAGAATGTATTTGCTAGTAGGGATGGATAAGTAGTAAAATAACCACCATGAAAGGGAGACAGTTCTGTTCTGTATTACTTAATGTTTGATTGCGTTAAGTTTCCTCAAGTATAGTTTTATAAGTAAGAACACTGTGTATGAAAGTTGAAATACTGGAGAATTTAGATGACTTTTAATTGGGCAATTGAGCTACTCGCCATCATGATATACACAAATCTCATTCACATGAAAATTCTGTAGGCAGTACACTGCTTATTTAATGTGTTCAATCAAGTGTAACACATTTAGTTGAACTTAGGTTGTTTGTCAGTAGTACACTTGTAACTTGCTTCAATAGGTACAAAGGATTTTATTATCTATTCAATTACTGCTATTTTCAAGTTAACGAAGTATTCATTTTGTAATTGTAGCACATTGAATTGGTTACTTTTGTGCAAAAATTCATCAGTTTGTGTTTAATGTTCAAATTACTAACATCCGAGATCATTCATCTCTTTAGGACGAAAACTAATACAGTAAAAGTGTCAGTTCCACTAAACGAAATTTCACAATAATGCACAGCTACTAGAGTAGCATACTAGAATCAAAAAGATTTAAGAAACATGCACAGATACAAGTTACTTTGTTTATCCAAGTAAGAAATTTGCAGTGACCTGACCATTCGGGTTTTCGGATAAAATATTCCTAAAACTCCACTTCCCATTCGGAGCTATCTAAAGGTAAAAACTGTTTTTATTCGTTTATAAAAATCATCCATTAGAATTATGGTGAACAAACATCAGCGAATTTCGAGGTCAGACCGAACCGAACTGAAAGCGACTCAAATCGAAAAAAACGGGTTCCTGGTTCGACGACCGTTGTGCCGCAGCATATGCCGTGCTTGTTCTTGAATGTTGAGTTCAGTGCAATCTGTTTTTGGGGTAACTTAGGAAGAGAAACTCCGGGCAGACCAGAAACTCAGACAGAGTTTGACCAACATATGGGTCATAATGAATTACTTAGAGAGCTGTTATTCACATAATGGTAGTTTGCTTACTGTTCTAGATAATCAATGTAAAATACCTGTAATTATGATAATTATACTCAAAGCTTGTCCTTGCTTACCGTGCTGCATCTGTATAAGAAGTTTGGTTAATCCTATTAAGTTTGTATTATAAATGCTTGCCTATATAATCACAGAATGGAAAAATGTGATTATGATTACCAGATGTTTGTATTATGCTTGTTGGCTGTAGGTTTGGGAGTTTTAATTTGGTTTTAATAGTTTTACAACCGAAAGCACTACGAACGACGAGAAAGAAAATTTTATTATAAGTGAAGTATGTGTAAGAGCTCTGCATTGCTTTACATCGTAACTTTCCATCAATAATCTTATGTAAAACGTGAAGGTCACGCTCACATTTATCACAACTTTAATCTTGAACTAAGGAATTGCTTATTGGCTCCGGGTCTCAACTCTCATTGTCAGAGAAGAGAAATGAAAGTTAGCTTTCATTTCTCTTCTGCTGTTTCGAGTGAATGTTTTAATTATTATGAGGGTGCGTGAACGACTTCACTATTTACGCGTACTTTACGACACGACGTTACACGTTCTACTAGCATCACCTATAATTAGAATCCGGAGTCCATACAGTAAAACTTATACTTTGTCCAAATCTACCATGGGTATAAATATTGTGGTCTATAGTATGTACGATAATGTATTATGAAAATATTATGCTGACATTGTGCATTAGGTAATGTTTTGCCATGGGTTGTGAGTTGTAAGTAAGCCAAAGCTGAAACATGTGTGCTGGTTTGTGTATTCCATAAAATCAGAGTACTGTTAGTTAGTGAAAGGAAGAAAGACGGGCAGTTCTGCTCTCCCGGCTTGTGCGTGCATTACATTTTACAGTAAATTACCAAAAACATTAGTCTATTACATGCTTGCATGCTTTTAAACCAATATTCCTTAAAGTTGCATGCAGAGCTTACAGACAAGCTGATTATTTTAATATAATATTACTGAAGTGACTGACTGTTGTAAATGATGTTGTGTACGATATACTTCTGTATTATGAACCTTTCTTTTACATTACATGCAGCAAAGCAGCTGCTCGCATTCACTCGAACCAGGGAATTGTAATGTTCCAGTTTAATTTCATGGAGTTCTGCACTGATTTTCATTCGACTATTTATGGTGTGTAAAAACCGTCGAGGTCATCTTAGTGAAAGTCATTTCATCTCATTATACATATCTTTTAATCATGTATGGTCTGCCAGTTTTAAGTAGGTGTGCATTATTATAATATTATGTTGTACCTATATACAAACACGTATCTGGTAGTAGTATATCGTATTTTACGGCTTATACTGCTTCTATACAGTTCTACATATTTTTCCATTTCCAGACTACATTATTGGTTTTACAGAAGTACCCTTTGTTTCCATGCAGTAGTTAGTTTGTATTATTACAGTGAAAAGGTTGAAAGTATTACTATACTTCTAGTTTCTGTTTGGCTCGGAGCGAAAAATCTCAACATACAATATACAAATCCTACTGATAGCAAAATGGCAAGCGAAATTTAAAAATAAAAAATCTCGACACGAACCAATTTACCTGCTATTATATTCAATATATACAATATACAATATAATACTACATATTTACAATTTACTATGTAGTATACCTACTTAAAATTCAACAATGCAATAGCACGACTTGAAAAAGCTCTCATAAGTAAATACAGATGAATATAATGTACCTACAAACCTACATAAAGCTTTGAGTTGAGGCGTATTGAAGGATAATTTTTATGGAGAGCATTTTTAAAACATTTCTCACACTGATTGTGTGTTGGAGCCCTTAGTAAGATTTACTGATTTTGTATTCTTCATTCAATCAGGTTTAATTTTATTAGGTACAGTATGGCAAATGATAATTTATTATTCATCTGATTCACAAAAACTTGTCTCTATTATTTATTAAGTAACGAAGTTTTTCATTTTTATGCAATTGTGTTAATTTCTGTAACGTTACAAAATTTCAATGAGGTTTGCAAAGAATAGGCAATAATAAATACTAATAATAAGATATCAGTGTTGTTCTTTTACCTATGTACTTGTACAGATATTTACCCAGTCAAAAATGAGTGTGAAATGCGACTGGCTCAGATTTACCTGCAACCAACTGCAAACCATACTGTAGAATTTGTCTGTATACTTAGGTGAAAGTGTAGTAGTGCAATTCTGCTCTACACGGTGTACCGCATTGCACATTGCAGCTACATCGCGTTGAGACAAAGTTACCTATAAGTATGTATCTGTACTTTTACTCACCTGGGTAGCGCCATTCTAGAAGACTAAAATAAATCTTTGCAGCTCTATGTATTTTGCAGAACTTATGAATATTTCATCTTTTCTTACTTATTTAAAAAGCTAATAAACATCATTACTGTGGGAGGCTATCACATGAAGTATTCAATTTACTATATAATAATTAGCTGTAAAACATGTTTATTCGCCATATCTTAAACAAAGTGTGATATAAGTGTGTATGTACCTACACCTATAGGTATGTATATTTTATATTGTTCCCTATTGATAAGCAAGCAATCAACCAAAATGCAAAAGGAGGACAAATTAAAATATTTGCATTAAGCCTGGTGGCTGCCATACGGATGTTGCAGCAGCGGTAACAATTTGTATGAGATTCAATGCAGTGAAATGATGTAGCATCGGAAGAATATTTCTTTATTTGTGCAGAATCAAGTAGAGATACCAATAGTCCTCTGAAGGAAATAAAATAAAAGTTTGACACTCGCGTCATGACATTTTAGGTTGAAAAATTTATTTTTACGCCTATTTTTCGCTAACTTGAAGCTGTAAGTGAGACATGTATGCATAATGTAATGGGGAAACATGTTTGTAAAGTTCACATTCGACTTTACTATTTCTCTGTATAGTTTGATATTGACTGTAGTGTGCCGTATGAAAATAGGAATGTAAATGGATGTGTCTAACTTACTTGTAGTCATGTAGCATTAGCTCAAACTCGGAGCAGGCCAAGCGCACACAACAGACTCTTTTTATGAACAACGAATATGACGGGTGTCACTTTTCTAACATTACTTACAGACCCAGGCTCTCAATCTACAGGGTTCTTCATTTTCTTATACGTTTTAAAGAAATATCTTACACTTACACTCACGTACAAGGATACTACTTATATGGCACTACGTAATAGTATCATGCTGCTAGAAGAGCATAGGACTTTTTTTATTTTATTACATCATGCCCACCTTGTGCAATAAAACGGCTTCCTGAAACGTACCTTATGCTGCTCTCGGGTTTTTTATCCATGCTAGAAGTCACATTTGTTTTCAACAACCCTGTCCACGTGGACCACATCACCAGTTTACTCTACTCGACTCGAGAAAAGTTTTCTGCGGGTGCACTTCCGACCGAAATATTGTATTTCTTTCGAGAGCGCTGCTTATAGCTATGCAGCTTACTCGCTGCTCTTTCTAAGGTTACCAATTCCCATCCTAAACCACACAAAGTAATGGGTATATGTAGGGATGTAAAAGAAATATAAAGCCCAAACCAATTCAAACCGTTTTCTTATATATTTTCTCGCACGCTAAATATACACGCAGCTACATAATGTGCTTGTAGACAGAATTTTTATAAAGATAAGGAAACGCATAATTGATCATTCCAGCAGTATACTATATCTAAAGGGATATTTGCCTCACCCGTCCCAAAAAGTAATTGTATCGACGGCCACAAACCAATTTTATTGTTGATTTCTATGTACAACATGCACTTTTAACACGAGTAACTCTAACCTATCTATAAGGATAGGTTACTTACCCGTGTTTAAAGTACATGGGGATTACATGCTTAACATAGTGTTAGTAAACTGCTTTGAGACGCGTGTGGAAATCCCCCTGTATATTTATGTGATTACGTTCAGGGTAACATTGTCTTCCAAAATTACAGTATAGGGTTGTAATACCTATGCCAAAAATTAATAGCTGCTTTAATCGTGTCGGTCAGCAATCACCTAATAAATCATAGAAATAAAGAATTTCCAGTTGATTCACACTATCGCACTCATTTAACAATTTAAGACACGTTAAAGTTTACAGTTTGTGATTTGTGGACATGCATATACATAGTAAAACTGAAGTACAGTAGTCATAACCGAAAGTTTATAATTAATTTGTGAATTTGAAATAATGATTTCCATATAAAAGTAAAAAAAGATTATGGCATAAATAATATTCACTTCCATCTTTGTTGAACAGTAAAATTACATTGCTTTCTCGCACACCAACTTATTTGCAATTCAAGGATTCAACTGCTGCGTTATGCTGAAACTGAAACTGCTTCGCAAAAACACTATTACAAACTACCTTGCTTCTCTTGTATATTACTGAATGTCCATCATATCTCATGTTGGATTTACCAAACCATGCGACTGCCACATTCAGTCCATTTAAATAGTATCCCTCCTAATGTACTGTGTAGTACGTACACCTAAAAAAACTATTATGTCAGTTGTAAACAGTTGAAACAAGAAAAGTGCTATACAGATAACATGATGTATGGATAAGTAGATGGATTGCACATTGGGCTCTAATAGTAATTATAAAGAATAGCACTGAATAGAATTGTAAACTGAGTGAAGTTAATATTATTGTCATCATTGTTGATTACAAAATCATTTTGAAGCCAAAATGATCGAAAACTGATTTTCTTGCAATATCAAGTCGAAGAAGGTAAGCATTGTTGTTATAGACGAAAGTTGCATGGGTTGAATGGGTTGAGACGCTGGAAAAGTAAAGCATGGTACATTGTAATGTGTATTGACTGCGCACATAACATTTGACTACCAAGTTTGATTTAATTTAAGGATAATATATCCATAGGTAGTATTTCTTAACGTCATTTTATATTCAGGTTTCTTTGTAGCCTTCACTTGGTCGTACCATCAAATGAACTGTGCCAAACTTAAATCCTCACTCCTTACCCTTAGACCATCTTATATTGGTAGGTCGGGCTAATACGAACACCATCGTAGCCTTCGTTTATTGCTTTTTCCTTTCCATGTGTGAGAAATTTCCAAACGAAAGAGCAAACGGAAGCAATACGCGAATCGTCTAGTGCTAAGTTTGAGGTCTTCTGTGTATACACAGAGACACTCTTAGCCGGGTGAGATGAGAACCACAGCAGTACAAACAGTACCTTAACTCAAAGATTCCTCTAACATTATATTGGCCTTATAGAAAAGTATCATCTTCACTTATGGCGTCATGCTCCATTTAGGAATGGGGTGAGAATGATAGAGATTCCTTAAAACTAAACTACAATCATGTTTTTCAAATTTTCACAGAAGTATTTATGAGTTTCATATTTTGTTTAACGAAGAAACGTTTGTATTTTCATGAACAGTGTGTGAGAACTTAATAAGTAATTTTACATTCACCCCAAACCAATTTTTTAAAAGCAAAGTTGTGATATACCGAAGACCCTACACCCTACATCACATCGATCATCTTACTTAAAGGCAGTTGTTACAGGGTGAAAGCATTACTTGCAACATAGGTGACTACTGTTCTGTTTGTTGTAAATGTTTTCTCGAAATCATAGAAAATTCTATAGATTTATCGAATACTATAAGGATTAATATTCTAGTATCAAAGTGATGTTAGATGTTAGTAACTGGTAACATTCTTGATCTTGTCATCCTAATTATTAAGTTGATGATGCTATAACTAATGAAAAAGGATCCATTTAAGCCATGCTATTGTTGTCCCTTGCAAACTATAATTTATCTCATAACATTGACGTTTGTCGGACTTCCAAAATTCTTAATACTTGACATTGGGCTGAGTGTGTCAAAAACTCTGCATGTATTTTAAATCATCATTATTAACTATTAACTAACCGTTAATCTGTTAATTTTTCATAATGCCATACCGAAATGACCATTACAATAAATAAAATTCATTAGATGGGGAGGGCCTCGAAGAAATGGTCAAAACTAACTGACATCATATGCGATTGATCCTAATAACTACATTTCTTCCTGTATATACTTTCGTTTACTATCCTTAACTCTGGACATAAGATAGTTGGTTGGAGCCAGTCGTTTTGGTGGTAGTTTCATAGCAGCGGTCTGCTACTTGTTCAATTACACTTTCCTCCTTTCCTGTATCTTAGAATTAACTGCAGACACAGACTATGTGTGTCTCTTGGTGAGAAAGTACTCTTCTCGCTTTCTTTTATTTTCATTCCAATCCAGTTCCAGTACTTGTGTCTATGTTCTCTACCAACTGCACCCAACTTCTCCTCTTACTGGTATACAGTGACTACTATCATGTCCGAGTGTTCGTCCTATCATTCATAGTCACCTCAACTTCAGTTCCTTTAAATGAAACTGTAGGGATTTCGAATATTTGTGGCCAGCACATGTGTGCCACTTTTAGGGCGGACAAGTATCAAAGACAATAGTGTCCAAAAGGGTTCCACAGCAAATGTCAAAGTTAGAATGCAGTCTGAATAGTCTCAATGATACCAAACTCTTTATTTATATAATAAGGTTGTGAAATAGTAAAATATTTTACTGTGGTGATACTTTGTGAATATTTATGACACAAAGATGTTGCAATCGATGATTAAAAGTGGCAATTAAACAGCTAGAAAACAAACGAGAAGAATTTACCCCATTGACAAAATGACAAGTTCTTCATGCGATACTTCATTTTTTGTATGAATGCAGTGGATCCTGGTCTATTCGTGTTTAAAACCTACAAATTGTAAAAATAAGGCACAATCTATAGCTATGTTTCGAAACATTAATAAATGTAAATGTTAGCGATCCGTAATGGGAATGCGTCGCATCGTGTACATATGCTAATGCTTCACGCTTTCCTTCTATCTTTCCTAGCTTTGTTTAACAAAACTTGCAATTAGTTAATGCACATTGCACAAGTATTTATAGACAAGTATCTACTGTAGGAAACTCTGTTTGCATATACATACACACACTGACTCAATTGCATCCTTCATCTCAATAAATCACACTTTTGTGCTATTTTCAGACTTTTGCCAAAGTAGGTTTTAAAAATTAATTACAAAAGTTACAACAACACATTTACAGCCAAATTTAACATCTAAAAATTTAATTAAGGTCATACATGTGTAGGTAGTATGCATATTATTTGTGAGATGCTCAGTTAGTATGTGTAATTGATAACTATGTAACTCATGTGTAGCGGCTGGCATGAATCACAAATATTTTATACCAATAGACCACAACAAATCAAGTTCATATTGATTGAGTGAATTGGATACAAAATATTTTTTAAGCACGTAGCTTTACCCCATCCCGCGCTCCGCACGGGAACTCAATTACGATTTAAAATATAAATTAGTAACACTGATAAATTTAGGTATGTACAAATGAACTTGATAATATCAATATCGTAGCAATCATAAAAGGTATGAATAGAAATAAACATTTGTTTTGTAAACGACCCTATAGAGTCATTCTTTAGGGTTCAATCTATCGGTTTCGACTGCCTCTCTTTCTCTACATAATATTCGTTGTGCACCTTTAATGTTCTCCCGCTTTACAGACTGTTCAGTTCAGGCTAATGAACACTGCTGACACAATAATAATAAAACCAAATTTTTAAATTTTTTTTCATAATTGTATCATGTATTATTATATTACATATTGAGCTATATAACATATGTGCATTTATCGTTGAATAGTCCTATTATAACAGACATCCTCCCACAAGGGGCACCCAACTGTTTGTTTGGTTCCTACGGTTGTTCCAATGAGTTTTCCTACGGTGGTTCGTCTAATGTTCGTTCGCTGCAATTCTTCCTTTATGCTTTACTCGATTTTTTCAATCCCCCTTTCAGCTTCTCTTATTTTGTGTCGATTTCCCCTTATGTTCCCTTATAAAGTAATTAATTTGTAATACTGTTTACAAAATTAACATGGTTGGGCAACTTAATTATGAAAACACTGCACTTATTTTTCAATCTTTATGGTTAACTTTAAATGGTCCATACCCTACCTATGTTAGACAGTCGTGCATGTAAAATTGTTGTATGCCTTATGCATATAATATTTAACAGATATTAGATTTGTTAAGCCCGATAGTGATGTTGCTTTGCTTGATATAGTTTCCATCAAAGGATAAGATGGTTTCCAAAAAAGAAAGTACTCAAGACGATGGCAAAGGTTGTCATTGCACGTAATATGACTAAGAACTGTATTATGCATGTGTATTATCAAACCATGTGAAAGCCAATTACAGTTTGTATATTGTTATTTGTCCGCCCTAGCTCCAGGAAAAAACAATAAACACGAACACGAGTTGGCATACATACTGCTGTATTTTATTATCCATGTTTCTTTGTTTTACTAAATCCAATTGTTTTATGCAAGTGTACCCGTGTTATGATATTCAATCCAATGGACGCTGCTGTGGCATAATATTATGTAAGCTAATAACCAGCAGTGGATATATGCAGGTTGTAATGTAAGATGACGTGAGAATCTAATATGAGAATGTAATTGCAATACTTATACTGCATTGCATACAAAGAAACGGCAGTAATAGTAAAATACTACTAAAGTAAAGTGAATTATACATGAGACATGACTATTGCATATACATCGAACACAAAGCAAAAAAACGGAGGTGAAACATAATAAAGGAGGTGAAAGCAGCATAAAAACTGATTAAACGAATTCTTTTCTGAGATATGCCATCATTACTTTTCTAAAGTTAGTATGTATGCTTTTACACATCATTAAACTAATTTTTAGTGTAAATTTAAGTCAATATTGCGTAACGTAACGCATGCAACGTTTCGATCCCATTTCCTGACTAGTATCTGTAGATCCCTTAGTCACGTATGCACTATATGAATATGAACTCGTATAACTATACATATAAATGATGAAAATAGAGTGGAATCAGCTTGCAAGCGCGTGTCGGTACACAAATCATTTTTTAACCCGATTTACTACAATTGACACGCACTATGAACTAAATCTACATTAAAATTCAATATTAAAAGGTATATGTAATTTGCTATCGTTGCACATGTCTGCTGCATTATTTCATGAATATAAGAAGAAGGTCGACAAAATGCAAAGTGTAAACACATAGGACTATATACATCTTTCTCTAGGTATAATATGTACATTTTCTTAGTTATAAGGTACATTATAGACCTAGAGGTATTCTGACACTGATATAATTTAAAGCAACTGAGTAAAGTAGGAAATAGCAGTTGGTAGAGCAGAACCAGCATCATATAACACGCACAAAGACCATAACAAGAGGAAGAAACAGCATTGCAAACCAAGACAATAATATTTTCTCTCTAAATCGACTTTACTTTACTTTCGCTCGTCCTTTCTCTCGCTCTTTCTCTCTCTCTCCTAGTTCTATGCTTTTACGAACTAACTGCATACTGCCTGGTGTATTCCACTCGATACTGCCGCTTCTACTACTACCGCTATAGGTACGTACAGTACGTAGTACGATTCGGCGACCAGAATGGAATTTCGGACCCAAAGAAGTTATTTGCAACAGTAAACAGAGAAAGAGAGAGAATGGTTGGGATGCGTGGTGGACTGGTAATACTAATACTACTACTTCTACTACTACTACTGCTACAGATATTATGGTCTAAGGTTCTGCTGCTACATATATATACTCCATGTGTAAGCAATATGAGATATATATAATAAAATAAATATACATATACCTAGTTGAGTGGTGGAGCCAGTTTTCACAGCCGTGAGTCCCATTGCTTCCTTTGCTACAAAACTTACTACTACTGCTATGCTATACTGCTGCATACCAGCATCGTATCCGGGAATTGCGATGAAAAGGAAACGCAGCAAGAGGAAATCTCGACGGCAGAAATTTGAAAGCACGTTACTTATTCACAGTGTAACTTTCTCTTTATGTAAACTTAATGCTTGTACATGTTTTTATACCGTGCATAGCTGTATAAGGGGTGGGAAAGCTAAAAACCTGCAAGTTACGATACAATCTAATATAGCCATAACGTATTTATAACTGGAACTATAATAATAAATTCGTTTTAAATTCGTAATGATTTATTTTGTCTACATTTAGGAAGGATACGCCTCATCTTACTAATAATAATCATAAACACTACTTAATCCGAAATTAGGTAGCTGTGATTTGATTAATTTTTACAGTGAATAAGAAATTTCCTTTTTTTAACGGCCACTGATTTTGGAAAGGTAAGGAAGAGTAAGAAAGCAGGATGTTTGGTGAAAGCTTTACTTTCGCCGGAATTCGGCTTCGAGAGAAAGTGTTTCTCGTTGAAAGTTTTGGGAAAGTACGAGGATAGCTAAGATAATGTGGTGTGGCGTATCAGGTTCCATACACTACTGTGGTATGTTGACTACAGATATTTCTAAGAAGAACGTATAGTAGCAGTCGTAGTATTCGTAGTAGTTCTAGTAGTGGCGTATGTATTTTACGTACTTAGTCAAGACAAGACAGTGCTCGATTCCCTGTTCAATTCAAAGCTCTTAGCAACTGACAATACCACTGCCGCTACCATAACATTGCATCGCATACCACCATCACCATCCATCCGTAAGGTATTTCTCCATGTAGATTCTTCGGCGACTGCTAGTGCTGGTGGAGTATGTATAATACAACTGCTACTACGACTACTACGGGACTCTACTACTTCATATAATACAGCAGGACGGGCATTATTGGTAGAAAGTCGCGTTGTAAGTTATACTACGGGTATTTTGTAGTAGCACTAGAGTTGGAACGTTAGAAGGTATTTGAAATAGGAGAAGAGAGGCAGAGTACAGGGCAGGAGGAGATAGTGGTTATATTGTGTGTGTGGATGTAGTGTGTGTTCTGGGAGAAAACATAACGAAAATGTAGTCTGGTCTTGTCTGGCATTCACTGCACTGCATAGCTCTCACTCAGAGTGCCTTGGTTGTTGGAGTAGTAATGGAACGCTGTTCTACTACTTTCTACTACAACTCCGGGAACTACAGAGAGTAACCAACTGCTTACTGTGTATAAGCTCTCCGGGTTCGGTTCTTTTCATTTTGTTCTCCCGGCTCGGATTTTCCCTTACGAGGTGAACGAGTCTAGCCTTGCCTATCTGACTGCTCCGATTCCATCTTTTCGGTCTGCACTGCGGATTTTCCAACAGTCGTTCGTTATCCGTCGCTACTTGCACAGCCTCTTCACATTAGCATCCTACCGACTACGGAGAGACGAGAGAATTTTTTCTTGACCTTAGCAAATACTGCATTTTGTATCTGTGTGTGTTCTCTCCCCCCTTTTATCTGAGCGAACGTTACTCTTCATTTACTGATGAACCACGTAAATAACTTAACATATCAAAAAACGCACTGAAACTTAGCCTCGAACAATATAACATATATATACATATCAATGTTGACACAATATTGCCTATTATACATCACCATCCAGTCCTTTTGACATTCATTTTCATTTCACAAATATTTATATCATTGTTGACTACAAGTGCTTTGTCTCTCTATTCTATTACTATTAATAAGTTATTTCAATCGACACAAGTACACGTCTTGTTCCGATTTGCGATGCACAGCATTGTTTGAAAAGTTATATTTAAATTCCCAAAGCAAATATACATTTCATGTGTTTTCGTATTGTGCTCCTGCTAGAATTGAACAGAAACAAAGGGAAGAAGAAAGAAGGAGATCACTTGTTTTGCTGCTGTCGTTCTATGAGTACGTACAACGTACACACGTAGTAACGTAACGCAACTCAACGCAACTAAAAGTAAAAGTGTTTGTGTGACTTTTGTACTGAACTCACGTAACTTTACTCTGCTTTCAAATTACATTGTGCCAGTGCTAGATAGAAAACTTTCCACCGGATAGCAAAACAGGTGAGAGAATGAACCAAAATTTATCATGCGTAGAACATCTAACGCAATCATTCATGGCGAGCACTTTCTTTCACTCGTCTTTTACCTACGTAACCCATTTCAATTTCACACTAATTACATAACAATCCATTATTCTCCAAATCAACTCACTCAAATTTCCCCTTGTACATGTACCCAGTCAAATCAAATAACACGATTGTCTCTCACACAAACTGTAGTATGTATAAATGTAAATTACTTTCACCACGAAAATATTCGCTGTGTAAAAACTTGCGGACTAAAATTTCTCTTTTTGTAAGAACTATTAGTAAACCTAGAAAAATTTATAAACCAATGACCAGTTCATATTTCAAAGCTTTCCTTTCATATACTTTGCATTCTTATACAAATCTATTTTCTTGTACAAATACGTCTATATACAAACAATAAATTACGGTTTAAACCATTTCTCCAATCTAATTGTAAGTAAAGTAGGTATATACAAATACTAAATGTAAATTGCATGGATGTATACAGATATAGTATGTATTTAAATCAGTTCTGTGTATCCAGCATCATTCCCAGGAAATACATAATTTAATTCCACTTTTGATCAAATTGTAAATTCATTTCGAATGTAATTGAATCAAGTAATCATAGCTGAGGTTGTTGCAACGAGGAATGGAAATTAGTTTGTTTATATTGTTTTCCCTGCCTTGTAAGCAGTATAAAGGTTTATTTGTCTAACCATAATCAAAAGCCGAAATAATATAATGTAGTCGCATATATACGGTTGTAAAAACAAAGTTATCTACCTACCTATGCGTGAAACAATTTCATTCGTTCTTCTCTGCACAATAGTAATATGTATTTGTACATGCAAAACTTATACCTTGTAGTAGTAGGATAACCTAAAGGTATTTTATCAGACCTGGGATTTACTGCAAAGTACTTTATAGAACATACAGTACCTACGTACAATAACTTTCATTGCCTTCATGTATGGATAGTATAGATATATGCATATACCTACTACAACTATTGCTTTGGCACACCATATACTTTCATCACACCATTATTGCCCGATTAATGAATTTGATTTGTGTATAATGAGATTAACTTTATTTTGTCTGGGCAGAAGAGGCAGTGAATGATTCAGTAAATTATATACACAGATACATCGTATACTAAAAGGGAACATTATATAGGCACGTACTACATTTTAATGATTGTAGGGATTGGCGGTACGGGTACTCTACATGCTAACATGCCT
The DNA here is from genome assembly GCA_019776165.1 of Pogonognathellus flavescens. NCBI lineage: Eukaryota > Metazoa > Arthropoda > Collembola > Entomobryomorpha > Tomoceridae > Pogonognathellus > Pogonognathellus flavescens. The sequence continues at coordinate 21,468 of JABASD010001611.1, forward strand.
AATGTGCACACAGAGCAGAAACACGGGGATACCACAGCAAAGCATAAAAGTAAACGGAATGAGTTGCTTTGTGGAGGTACAGGCGGCTAACCTTGTATATATTATGGGTATTTATGTACAGTCACGGTCATTGCTCACTGTTTATAATATTGTACATGCATTAGTAAATAAAAATAACCTACCTCTTCCAATTAACACTATTGCAATGCAAACGTACACTATGTGTGTACTGTACAAAGCAAAAGGTACCGCAGTATAGTAGTATGTGTATTTACGTACTTTGTTCAGATACCCGATCCGGATTTGTAGCAGAATATTCATTCAGTGTAACTCGATACAAAATTATATCTCTTTCACTCGTACGGCTTCCTCCTCAACGGCTTGTATATCTCTCTGCATTACACACACATGGTAGCAGCTACGTACAAAGAGGAAGCTGTACTTGTATTGTGGTTTCACGTATTTCTTTCTCCGTTAATCGCAATCAATGCGGTCGAACATGATTAGATTACTGCGGTTGATTTAGATTACCTTCGCGTGTTCAACTTACATACGTGATAATACGTAAATACGTTCATAATAAACCTTAACAGACACACTAGAGCTTGTACTTTGTTTACAATTGAGTAATATGGAATGATAGCATCATTGGTCTAAAGAGAATAATTTATTTGGCAGTATGTTGATAAACAGACAGATGAGCAAACACTCTTGCCCCAGCAAACGCTTATCATTACTATCTGGACTTTTATTATAATTAGCGAACAAATTGAAATTTGCCGAAGGAAGTAAATCACAATGACGTGTGGAGAAAGCAACTTTCCCTTCTCAATAATGTCTCATTTTAAATTAAGCCTTGTGTATAGCTTATATACAAGAGGTATATTGCATGGGTATGCACCTACGGTGGACAAACTACATTTTATCTGTATTTAGAGACCCTCAAACTTCATTAAACGATATTTTTTGAATGGATAGATGTAATGACCCTTTTAATGGCATTGTTAAGTGACACAATAAATTACTATGAGCCACATAGTTTCATGATATTAAGCAGTAAAGACAAAAGAAATCAGCTGAATTAGATTGCAAAGAATTATGTAGAGTCGTCCAGGGATTTGAGAATTTTTTGAAAAGGTTTATTTGTGGATATTAATAGTATCACGACAGCGTATATTGCAATGAGTTTGAATCAAGGTTAGTGTTGTATTCAATTATCAATGAAATAAACATTTTGTGAGCACAGAATATGATGGGTTAAGTTTACATATTTCCATTCGACATCTTGTTATATGTTGAGCATTTTTGTAGAATTAAATGAATGCAATTTGAATGGATATTAAGAAAACAGATGGGACTCTTGTGAATTAGCTAATTCGTGTTACATGTCATTTTATTTTTTAGTATCGGTTTAGTAAGAGTATTTGACACCCTTTTTCTGTCTACAGTCTAGACTACTACAACTTATATTTTTGTGAACTACCTTGCTTCTATAAGATTAAAGAAGGCAGAATGGCTGACTTCCAATGTATTTTGTAATTATTCCAGCTAATATTCTATTTAAGTTATCTAAGGTTAATTACATTGTAATCAAAGAAACTTTGAATGCGCAAGTTTTCAACGATTTTAAGCACAACAAAAACTCAATTTTGATTTTCATATATAGCTGCAGTAATAAAACCTATCAAATAATTGCAAATAAAAATATTGGCAAGTTGATAGTGATTCATATGCTACTACAAGATTATTGGATTGGAATTGCAATTTATGTGACTGTGACACTAATTTCTTCACAACACATCGAATAAAATCCATGCACATTCGGTTAAACACAGGGCATGTAGAGTAAAATAGTTTTTATTCTGAATAAATTAAAATGCATCGATTTGCTTATCTCGTAATCCTTCTCATTCTCCTTTGATGGTATATTGTCTCGATTTTAATTTGTCAATGCATATTTATTTATAGTTAAGTAGTAGCACTTTTTAAGTTAAGTTATAGTTTAGTAAAGGTGACCTCGGATGTTTTGTAGAAAATGATCATTAGTGATACACGAGGAAAGCTTGTATTAAAAGTTAACTAACATCAATTATCTTGTTTTGAATCTCATTACGTCTACCTTGTTTGTCACTAATGATCATTTTCTAAAAAAACAAAGTTCTCGATTACATTTGATTAAGGGTATGTGCACTCAATCAGGTCAATCATCATATATTTATTCAATTCATACGCACTTTGCTCTTATACTTACGTTAATACCTACACAGAATTAAAGTTAATAACTTATAATTATTTATGTACACGTGAGTACTAGTAAATTTTGAGAATTTTATAGTACGTATCATTGATCATTATCTTCGTCCTAATGATTTGCGTCAATTCATCTTATTAGTCTTAATAATTTGCGTCAATTCATCTTATTAGTCTTAATAATTTACGTCAATTCTTCTACTTCGTTTTAATAATTTGCGTCAATCCTTCTTCGTCTTAATAATTTGCGTCAATTTATTGTGATTTTTTATGTATCATGCACTGGTTTTATTTTACCACTTCATTGTTTTCATGTACATATTAGATATGCATGTGACAAATCATTTGGAGATATAATGATGTAAAAATCTGGTCGGGCAATTATCTTCAGATTGACGATTTTGTGAAATTTAATACGTTCATCATCTTCGATGTTCTAGGCTCATTTACTCTATTTTAAAACTTATTATATCTCACGTGCATTGATTTCAGCTCATTAGAATACAAGATGCTTTTACGTCAACATCTTTGATTTGGTTACAATTACAAAAACAAATATTTTATATGCGTCATTCATTAAAAATCACGTTTGATTTGAACTTTTACTACTACAGAGATTTCTTAGTACAAATTAATGTGATGTTCATTCCGTCAAAACGTGAAGATTCATATTATTTACTTTCCTAATTATACGTCTTATTATCTAATAAATAATATATACAAGCATCGCATTTTAATATTGCAATATTATAGATTTGAGTAGATTTGAAAATACTGCGACGAGGTCACATTCATTATCGTGCTGTAAGAAATGTACCTCATGTCACAGAAATGTATTCATTAAATTAGTTCCGGGGTTGGAAAAGTCTTAAAAGATGATCATTAAAATAATACAGTAGTTGCAAAGGCACGTGTGTATGTACTTTAGTTAAAATTGTACTAATAAGCTACTTTATTGTTAATTGTAAAAGGATAATAGGTAATCTTCAAAGATGAAATGCATCTTGTAATAATAATGAAATGAAATCAATGCACGTGAGATATAATGAGCTTGTAAAAAAGATTTGCTTTTACAAAGCTCAATGCAAAAAAGGTCAAAAGGGTCAACCAACTTTTTTGTAACACGATCGTATTCATTATTTTATTTTTTAGTTCCGTAGAAGCTTTTCACCATTTTACCATCATCATCCGGCGAACGAAAAGGATGATAACATGGTTTAGTATTACCTAATTATGAAATCATATTAATTTAATTATACTCTGCATTGATATGAACAACGTGACTATTTATCTTTGTGTTTTCCCTTTTCGTCAGAGTCCTTAAGAGTTTTTTTGTTTAAGAGTGAGTGAAAGAAAGCGGTGAAAGGAGCAGGGTGAAAGTAAGTTGGAGTAAATTAAAAATGAAACTGGTATTTGGAAATTTTCAGGTGCAAAAGAAGATTTGGAAGATTAGTTGACGGTAGACCAGGCGCATGAGCCAGGGACGCTACAACGATTCCTTTGCAACAATGTTACTGACTAAAAAAAGATGACCTTACCCAAAGAAGGTTTACTTTTTCATCCATCTGCATTGAATACAATCTGCATGTGTAGACCTGGTGAAATCAACTTAAGTTTCCTGAAAATTGCTCCCTTTCAAAAGTGCACTCAATCTAAATTCATTGGAAATCCCTCCTCAATCATATCAATTTTGTAATCCTCTTCTGACTTTTGCGAGTCTAAATAACCTGTCCGTCTCTTGAAAAAATCTTATGTAAAGTCAATCTTAGCTCCTGCAACTGCCTTGTCTACTGATAGTACATGCAATACTACACACAAAAATCCAAACATAAGCAAGGAAAGACGACAGACGAGAAAGCATTAAAGAATAATAAAAGAGCTTTACTGAGTTTTCTCCTTTTGTCAATAAAAAAATAAAGCTACCTACTAATATATTATTGTCAGTATTTGACTTCCTTGCCGAGGCTCCTCAAATGCGGCATAATAGAATATAAAACTAAACTAAGGACCAGAGCAACACAACAAACACAATTCACTCCACATATACAAGTAATAATATCTCTCGTTTAACTCAACAAGCCAAGTGCTGCTTGCTCTGCTAGAATCAGACCTTTATTTTTCTCCTTCTATACAAGTCACATCACATATACAATAATAATGTATACTTTTTGTGAGTGAGAGAAAAGTTGAAGTTACAGCAAGAGGAAAAGAAGAACCATCGATTGAAGGACAGAAAGCATTAACAAAGAAGAGAATAGCAAGAAGAAGAAGGGTAGGACGCTGTTCTTTGCAACCCTTTTACGTGTCTTTTCTATACAATACCCATCATCCTACTCTACCAACACTACACAAAAAACACTTATAACGTAAGAAAGAAAACCTGAGAGATATATTATTATTAGTACATCCTACTAGCAACCTGATCTGACCCTCTCTCTCTCTCTCTCTTTCTGTCTGTCTTATTACTTTCACTTTTCTTTTCATCGTCTTACAAAATTCATCGAACTCTTTTCTATTTGTCTTAATTTGTTTGGACACCTATCCCATCCGCTGGAAACCAATCAACAACACTTCACTTAACACATCACTTGTGTAAACTAGAGACTGCTAGTGAACCTATTTCAATACTCAACTTTGTGAAAGATCTGTTTTTCAAGGCATTTCCTTCCCTACTTTACTTACCAATGAATGACTTCTGTTTATGCCGGCGTCCAGTGCAATGCAATGCTATCCATTAAATAGGGTAAGTCGTAATTAACTATGCTTCTATGTACTTCCATTAGTTTCATTAGTATCAACTGCCAAAAAATACTTTATTGCACATACATATTATTTCTAAGTAATTGTATCGAAATCTACACACAACATTTTTTTCTCACGTAGCAAATTACATCGTTACTTCTGATATGATATTTTAAAGTGGATATGACATTGATAGGATATGTCAAAATTAAATCCTTTTGATATCGAGTTATTGCACGATGAATTTGATCTATATGATGCAAAATACCTACGTAAATATCTAAGGGTTTATGTCCAAGATTAAAAATTGTACCAGTGCTTATATAAAAGACTGAGAATCTAAAGCTGCATATCTAAGTACTGCAAGTAGCTACCTAAGTTATTTTATTTAACTTAAAAATGAAAACGTGCACGCACCTTCTACCTACCTTTTGACTATTGTACAAAAATACAAACTTTTTACACTTTTATCGTTTAAAGCGTTTTATTAATTAATATTTTGTAATACTCAAAATTATGTAAATAATGATTAATCTTCGATAATTTGAGTTAAATATTTAAGCGTTTAAAAATGGGGGTAGAATTTACAAAAAACAAAATATAAATGAGCATAATTACGATTTATCAATTATGAAATCTCGTTTGTGCCGAAAGTAACGGTTTGCATAATCCAGAAATGTATCATAAAAAGATTGAAGAGTTTTGGTTCTTAACTGTGAGGTGGAAAGGGTTTGTAAAGAGTTTGTAAAGGTAAAAGAACAAAAATTTCTCAAAAAATTATTGAATTTCCATTCTGATTTATTTACGGCATTGGATTTGGGAATGTGTGAGTTTCTGCGACTAAATCTGAATTAGTGTGCCCACCATGTAAAAGTGTGAGAAGGATTATATTCTTGAGTGTGTGTTGTGACATCCCGACATCCGTCACATTTCACAAAAGGATAAAGTGTTCTATTCTAACAACTGCATTATATAAGCCATATAAATACAGTAACCCTATTGACGGTCTCCATACCGCAAGTAAAGTAAGATTGGATGCTGTGCTAATAGTGAGACTTCTATTTCACATATTAATGCTGCTGTCAGTTCAAGTCATTTTCTTATTTTGGGAAGTCTGTGACAACGTAAAAGTATGAATTTACTTTTGTCCTTATGATTAACCAGGCAGCACATAGGATAAAGTCTTGTCAGTGTTTCCTAGATAAGTCAAAGAGGCAGGGAGCGAGATAGAACTCTAGAAAGCAAAGGAAATTAATAAAGCTTCTGTCTTAATTCAAAGAATTCGGTTCAAAGCCTTGAAAGGCTGTAGGATAAACGCTATCTTTTAAATTGATTAATATCATACATATATTATTATATAGTTGCTGTCTCTATATATTTGAACCATTAGATTCCAAGCTCCAACTTTGGCTTTGATGATCACATTGCAGATTGCACTGGTTGTTTGCTTCAACCTCTCTCTATTAATGACACGTGTAAGTTGGATTGAAATTTAATGATGAAAATAAAATGGTCGATAGAACACATTGGACCGAGAACGTGCAGTCTTGTCTGAATAATGTCCTGGAAGTCCATATATCTTCATAATATATTATCTACGTATATAGTAGCTCTTAATATCCTGCTAAAGTGTAAAGACAGTTTTGGAAAGAGTGAACTCATATCTGTAATATTCGTTTCAAGCTGAAGCAGAAAATAAATAAGTGCTGTTGCTGACATTTTACATCGTATCAAGAGGTTGACTTGACAAATATCTATGCATGTTAGATGAGTTGCCTGAGTAGAGATTATTAGTCTATATAGGATTTATAAGAAGGTCCTGATACGGGTGTTACACATTCAGTAAAAGTACTCAAATCATATAAAACGAAAAGACGTGAGGGTTTTTTCCAAAAAATAAATAATGATTTGAGCCTGTATGCTTTGGATTCTAATACACTACCTTCATCCTTTAAGCTTTAACCATAAACTCCTAACGACCATTTGTCATATTATGAATTTTGAAGGAGAAGGTTTTCATAAGTAATAATATTTGTGAGAGCCATAAATAATTCGGCGAAAATAATGAAAAACTAAGAATCTTTTGACGGACTCGTTTCAAGCGTGTTTCATTTCGTTTGCAGAACTGTCCTTCTCAGATGTAGTGTTGTGTCCTTTTGCTCTGCATCTGTTCTCTTCTGTTATGTGATGGGATGTGAAGTGAGGAAAGAAAGCACGGGTTTAGCTTTGAAAGGTTTGCTCGTTATTTTGGCCCCCTTCGTTTATTCGGGTTCCTCCTCAAATATCGATTTTCACTTTCCACTACTCTTGAGTTGAGGTTCTGTCGTAGACTTGTAGTAGTAGTAGAAACAGTCGTAGTCGTAAGTAATAGTAAGAAGGAAGCCGAATGATGGCATAGCACCTAAAGAAGCAACCAATGCTAATGCTGTGCTATAGGACTTAAAGCTAAGCCAAGTCAAAACTTTCTCTATCTTCATACGAACACTACAACTCCATGTGTGTCCCTGGCATTGTCTACAGTCTACCAGGCCAAACCTTCAAGGGCTTTCCTTTCAATCTAATATACCGTACGCTCCCGGCAAATACTATTGACTTGTCTTCGATTTCTGATTGCAGTATCCCCACTTTCACTTATGGTCCTCGCACATTTTTACAAATTTACTACCAGCAGCATCCTCCTCTCCAATTACTAATTCTCAAACACAATTTTTTCATCATCTCGTGTCATATCTTAGGTTTCTTATGATTATAGTATACCTTCACTCTGGTACTTTCTTTGGCTTTCCTAGAAAAAGAAATTACACTTTCTCCCGAAGTGAAAAAGTGACAGTTTCTATATGTTTTACTTATTAACCTTTCGCTATGTACAATCGTTAACTTTTACTCGTGAAAAGTTGTCGTTTAAATGTTATAACTTTACAAATACTGCAATAATGCATGGTAAGTAATTTGAGATACAAAGGAGAAATGGTAATAAAATTGTTTATTAATACCACCATGAATAACTCAGTCAGTAAAGCAGTGAGTGTTATACTAGTCGTATGTTATCGCTTGTAGACTTATCTGATTATAATCAGGTTATATTGTAGTCCTATCTGTGAAAGTTTACTTTAAAGTTCGAATGATGAAATGACATTTAGTTTTGACATTTAACGAACATAAACATTTGCAATGCATTGTGCGTAATATTGTCACGTTATTAGTACAAGTCTCTAGCTCTCTCAGCTCGTAGCATTGTGTAGCAAGAGTGGTGCAGTGAAAAGGTATAAATAAGGTTCTTGGAGTTGGATAGAAAGATGGAGATAAACTGATTACTATTTATATGCATGCATAGTAATGACACATTAAAGATTAATCTAACTTATTAAAGTGTCGCAAGGTAGCTGGAAGCTGACATGCATGTAAAATTCATTTCGGTTGCTCGCTGTTCTACAATTTAGCACAAATGTCTGTTCATCGGAGAGAGAGAGAGAGAGTGAATGCATTATCGGTGACCGAGTGGATAGAACCTCAGTTTCTCACTATTTGCTATGCTGACACTGTTGGTCGATATCTGCTGATACTCACTTGAAGGATGAAAGGATGTAACGTCCTAGATAGATATAGATGCTATTCCAAACAAGATTCATAATTCTGATTCCTCTTTCATATCTATTTTCTATTATAATTTGCAGTTGTATGTTTCGTTGTCCTCGCCCGGTTTTACATTTTTCAATTAAACGCTAAGATTTTCCATTCCTAGAAAAATTAGCAAACCAAAAAATATTTTCTAAATCCATAAGATATTGGGGTCGGATAAATAAACATTATAATTTTTATTTCGAATACGAGTAGGTTGGAAATGGTTTTATCAGTACACTAATGACTATGACCTTACAAAAAGTCAGCATTATTAAGTAACTTATTTGTTTCCGAATTTGTCACATATAAGTAATGAGACTGGTCACATAAGTTTTCTAAGGTGAAAGTCGAGAATATGAACAACCATTTAGAGATTGTCATTTGTAAGATGTTTGTTAATAAGCATAAACGTTAGTACAGAAACTTTTGACAAATTGTATTAAATATGGAATAATGATAAAAACAAAGAGAGAATCTGCTTTTCTCTAATGCTACGGGTTAACTAACTAGTTCTTCATAAATTCCATTGTGAGTTATCTGACTGATGCGATGGCAGTTTGAAAGCATTCTACCTTCTCGTAACATTATTATTCCTTTGTCTCAGATGTAGTCATGAATAATACACTTTCATCTAATACACTCACATTCAGTTAGAACAGAACACAGCAAATAATACAATAATATCTGTACCGCTCTTTAGCTTTTGTTCGCAAATCATCAAACAGGAATTCAATGTAATATCGAATAAATAACTTTGAAACACAAGCTATATGTAAGTAGTGTTGTGTGATAATAATTTGTTCTAAGTTATGATGGTAAGTAGTATTATCTAATATTGTTCTGAATTCACAAAATAATAATGACTGTATCTAAAATAAGGAATTCTTTGGCTTCTGGAGGTCATTTTAACAAATCAACGTTTATTTCGACAAGCTTTCGATAAATTACTTATCTTTATCAATTATCAGGTTTTAGTCATTGTTCCTGGTAAAACAGGTCTTTTATTAGCATTGGCGCTTTCAAACTGTATTGAGTAGATGAGTAGATGTTTTGAGGTTTAAAAAATAAATCTTGCCAATAATATACCATGTATGCGGTTAGTTATAGTTATGGTTTGAATGAAATTACAGCTAAAATTTACTGACAAAACGTAGAAGTCTAATTTTAAAAATATTGCAAAATATGAAAATAAAGATGAATTAGTTTACTGAGAAATGGATGACAAGTAAAGTTAGTTTTTCGTATCAAGAATGAATATGTATCCGATACGTATCTCTTTTTTAACAGCGAAAAATAAATTCGTGGACTTTACCCATCAAAATTTTTTGTTTTACTTGGTAAGGTGCGATGTCAGAGTAGGTACTTAACTTCACACGAATACAAATGGAAGGGATGCCACGCATAAAAACACGTTTCATTAGAAAACTGTATTTTTTATCTCTGGTCTTAAGTACCTACCTACTACCTACGTTGTTTCTTTGACATGGATTTAATAATGCTAGTTTCTGGATAAAATGAAGTTTAAGACTATGAAGATTAGTTAGTTAATAATCAAGCTACATATTTATTTAGAATTTTGTCTATTTACTTTCTCATCCTTTTCCTTTCTGACAATTCTGCATTTACAAGGTACTATATACTGAGAGCCAACGAAGCAACTAACTAACTATGCCTACACAAAACATGTTTCGTGCATATCTAAGTCTAGAACTTGTTTGTAGTAAAATGAATATAGGTTACCTAGTTCTTTCTCATTTTGTTCTTTATATTGGTAGATTGTCATGCTAAATTATAGACTTATTGATGTTAATGTTTTGCAGGTATAGATTGTTTAAGATTCAGTGAAGTACAAATTAGAATGAATCTCTAATTTCCGAGAGAAAATCTTGAAAATTATCTTTTCTTTGCTCCCTGAGCACATTTGTGTGTGGGTTTAGTTTGAAGTAAGGAAAGCATCTAACTAATTACACTGCAATTAAAACATGGGTGGATGAAGCTTTATTTTCTAATCTATAAACTAGTAGGAAATCTTCATTAACGGCCTATTTTCTCAGCTCTGAGTTTTAGCACATTGCTCATCCGACCGAGACATTTCTAGAATCTGCATTTCATTTCAACTCATATACCTCATTCAATGCTCCCACTTTTAAGCTACATAATTTAGAGTTAGCCGTAATACAACCATAGCTGGTATTTCATATTATTTCCGACTTCATTCGACTTTCATCACATCACAATCACTCGTAAACTTTAGTGGCCAAGAACTTTGCCATATGAATTCATTTTAGACTCAGTCAGTGTTATAGCTTCAGCTCACTAAAGCCTTTCGTATCATATATTTTCATTCTGCATCAATTCTGCTTGGAGAATCGACCAGAATGCAAATCCCTTATGCCTAATTTCCATTTTTAAATGTCAACTTTCCAATGAAGCTCAGATAGGAGATGTCTGATGTTAGTGGCTTTCCTGTGTGTACGTGCATTCTCTTCGTCCGTGTGTCCTCTACGTTACCCGGAATAATGTCAATGTCTGTTTTCGTGCAATATTAAATGTGGGGTCTGGCCTGGATATAGTTTTGTACACTGGCAAATATTTTATATGATGTGATCTGACTTATGCATGTAGAACTCAACGGCTTCATCTAAAAGCTGATTTGAACACAGAGAGAGAGAGATTCAATTCTGAGAGACCACACTATGCACTAGAGACGGCTAATTACCATTTTGATAGAAATGTCCTCTCATTAAATTCTCTTGTTTCAATAAGGAGTCGTGTTGCTGTGCTTGATATTGGAAAGCAAAACTTCGATTGGGGTACTCAAGCTTTCTTTTGTTTATTAACAGATTTTGAAGTTGAAGTTTCAAACTCTCTATATGCTTTATCCGTTGTATTTTAATCTTTCAGGCCAAAATTGTTCCAACTTAGTTCCAACGGCAGTATAGGTAGTATAATCTATAAAATTTAATATGTAACATCTGTAGCACACTTTTTTGTTCTTTGCATTGGTTCGTTCCATTCAAATGACTTTTCATACGAACGAACGTTCTTATTTACAGTAACTCTCTACCTATAGGCATGGTACATACTTCTGTAGCATATAATATTTCATGTGGCATTTATAGAAATGTACATTAGTTTGTGTAGAAAGTATGTGCGTGCGAATACAAAGCAAATTATAGATATACGGTGAACTGCATCTTTAATTTATGTATATTTAACGATTTATATGCTTTAGTTTTTAGAGTTATACAGAATGAAATTAGTTAGACGGGTCATATTTTCTGTTTAAATGTAACAATATAAGTTTTGGAACACGAATGTGTGTCTCCTGGCAGTGGGATTTAAAATGGTGCAACATATTCTCAAGAGGTAAGATGAATGAAAGTAAAGAAATGTACCATATATATATCTGCTATTCTTCTGTAATTATTATATGATCCCAAATAGGAGACTTATATATGCGCAAATATTGTAGTGTATACATGAAAAGTACTTAGGTAATTAATAAGTAAATATGACCCAGGCATAGGAAAAGCATGCAGTTGCATAGAAATACGGAATACTGTGTGTGTAATTCTTTTAGTAGGTGCCTACGAGTTTCTTTGAACAAGATTTGAAATTAGAGCTTTCTGAAGATGTTTGCCTTATTTCATAATTGTAGGGAATTTCAGAATTGGCTTGTATTACATGATCATGCAGTCTCAGTCTGAACTGAATTCAAGTCATCCAAAAGCAAACTCTACTCTGCAGCAAATCCAACTAAATTCAACACACTCACAATTAGCTCCGAGTAAAGGACGAGGCGGAAACCGGAGCTGTTTTTGTGCAACCAATCATGCTACGAAACTAATTAGGGTAATTTAGCATGCTAGAAAGTTGCCGAGTGCTTCCTGAATTCAGTCTCAATTTTACTTGCTATCGTGTGTTCATTTTTGTATCATTTATCTGGGAAGGTCGTTAAACACGCATTTTCCTTTCTGGAGCACTGTTGCCTACTACCAACTACTACTTACACGAGGAATTACTACTTACTGTACTCTCTAGCAACCTCTTAACCTACCTGACGAAAAATACTATAATCCAAAAGAATGGGATAGACAGATCAAGTTTTGCAAGAACCGGTTTATATTGAGAGAAATCTCCTACCTAATTTTCCAACACATTCCCACACCACCACCTTTCTCCAGTTTTCACATTTAGTTTGTTTCATTATACTTATCAACCTTGCGATCATAAACGGAGTTTTAAATCCGTATCTGCATTAGCACTTGCAGTAGTTTTGTCAGCATTATTCTACTAATGGTATTGAATTGGTCGTCTAATGGACTGTCTATATGAGTTAGAGATTTAGATTAGAGAGTTATAATTATGAGTTTGTGTGAGACTAAAGGTATGCTAACGAAACATATCGCATAGAACGTGATTACGGAAATGTGACAACTTACCATTAGCCAAAGAGCGATGAGAAACATTCTGATAAAACATTTCGTTGAAATTGATTTGATAGAATTGAGCAGAGGACACAGACGAGTCGTGCATGCATAACGGGCACTATTCTGTACGAATACTACCTAAGAGGTATGTAGGTACTGCAGAAAAAAGATACTGCCTGCAAATCGGTTATAAATGTTCATTCCTGTAGAAACATACATGCATGATGCAACAAACGGGTTCCAGGCTTCTTTGTGCCATCCCTGTACTAATCTATCACTCCTAAATTCAAGCAAAGCCAGAAATAGCAGAGCTACCTACGCACAGAGAAAAATAATGCAATCATTCTCTAAGCTTTATTCTAAAAAGGTCTGTAAAATGCTCTGCTGCGATGAATAATAGGTGTATGTGTGTGTTGCAAACTCAATTCACGTAAATAGCAATTCAAACCATGCGCATGCATGAGAATACTAACACAATTGTGGCAAAGGAACAGTCACTGGTCACAAGAGAAACATACGTCTCTGTGTATGAGGTCGAGTTGCCACATCCAGTTCTGAATAGCCATTTATATATAGATGGACATAAATAATAAAATTTCAGAATACTATACACAGGAAACATTTTCTATCAAATGTGAAGCAATAATAATGCTCTCTTTTCTTCACTGCTACACATCTTTACGAAATCTACCTTCACTTTTCATCCTTTATAAAATTCAGCTCGAGTTGAGATTTAAAACTGTTTTATGTAGCTGTACAACTATTTTGACTACATAAAACATCAGTAGTCCATTCTTGAAATATTTAAAAATTTCACATTCAAAAGTTGATGATCTCCAATTTCAAATATAAGTATAATTGACGGATTGACCTCATCTTCGAATTGGTCTTCCAATGGACCTCTTGAATTCGAGTACTAATTCAACGGTTTGAAACCATAATCTCAAACCGTTCTTGAATTAGTAAGCACACAGACAGACAGGATTTTAGATCATCAAGATTTTAGCAACTTGATTTGAATGTTTTATATTACCAATTGAATGTAATAAAGGTACCATTATTGGTACCATTAATATATATTCTAAATTAAAAACTGCCCTGCGATAAACGTTGGAAATAAAATGTAGGTAACTCTGTGGGAATGCAATGTGCTAAAATAAATAGCCTATGTCACTTAAGAAAAATTGCAAAGAATTCAATTTTTGTAGCTTTTTTCATCGACTTTTCTACTGTTAAGTCGGAGTTTTTATTTTAAATATGTAGTTCACTGCATAGCCTATAGCAATAGCAGACTAATAATAAGCACGATACTGAAACTGAAATGGGTTAAAGTGAGACGGGATTTTATTGATAATTTGATAACCTTTCCTCTTGTTTTCTTTTGGGTGTGCGAAGTAAACTTCGGTATTTCTACTTTAGATGCCCATAAGAGAAAGAATAACTCGCACTAACAATCATAACAAAAACTGTACATTTTTTATGCATTTTCGATTTTCGATATTAAAAGGTTCAAGACTAACTATATGTAGGTGTGAACTTTCATTTTTCACTTTTAGTTTATTTTAAAGATTTTTTTGCATTGAAAGTGTAATGGAACAGTAACGGGCAAGAAAGTATTTGTTGATATAATCTAAAACTGTATCTTGTTAATTAGTGTTAAAGATTTGATAATGCTTTTCAAGATGTCCAATTCTATCCTTAATTATTAGAGCCCAGTAGTAGAGAGATTGTCGTGACCGAAGGACACTTATGAGACCGTTATAGTGTTGAAATCATGAATTGATTTCTCTTAACACACGTGCGTGTGTCAATCTTATTAATTTACATGGGATTTACATGTGATTTACGCATGGGACGGAACTTGTTGTTGTTGCTGCTGACGGATTTTATTACCGGGAGAGAATTGTATTTCTTTGCTGTACACTTAATGGAACACTTAACAAACAGAAATGTTTGTTAAGTGTACTATTAAGTATACAGCAAGGAAATGCAATTCTCCAGATGAGATAGAAACTGGAAGCCTCGCGTATACAATTGAGTGCATGTATAAAGTACATGCAGCGTAAGTCTGAGGGAGTAGGCACTTAACGCACCCTCTATGTCGCCGTACCCTTCGTTACGATGACTCAGCGCCGGGAAAGGCTGAGTGTCCGTTTAAAGTTGTTTGTTGTTATTGTTGTTGTAGTAGCAATTGCTAAAAAGTTATTTTTGCGCTGTTCTATAATTTGCATTAATAATGAGTGATAGAAGCGAAAGAAGTGATAGTGATTTGGATGAATCCTCGGACGAGTTGGAAACCCAGAGCGACTGCGATTATGATGTAGGACAGCTTGGTGAAGTACGTGAGACAAGGTAATGCAAATATATGTACAATGTAACTCTCCCTTTCTGTATACATTTCGCTTTGCATAAAATACGCATTAGTGACAAAAAACAATGTTACAGGGATTTGGATGAAGACACACAAAGCGACCACAATGATTGTGGTGGAATGCTGGCCGGAGTGCACGAGACAAGGTAATAGAAGTATAAAATAATGCATAAATTGCACAATACTCTCTTTCTGTATACTTTTGCCTTATAAATTATTACAGTATCGTGTTTTCGCGAATAAGGGTAGGAAGGTAGTGTGGAGTTTCAGAAACAGAATTTATTAATAGTGTGGTGTTACACAATTAAGGGTAATGAGGTAGTGGAGTTTATTTTATAGAAAATAAATTCCGCTGTACGTAAAGCACTGGTTGGTTTTCAGCCCGTGGCCTCATTGAAGAAAGAAA
>JABASD010001612.1:0-37282 GCA_019776165.1 Pogonognathellus flavescens
TAGTATCGGTCTCAGAATTTTTCCAACTGGGTATCGGCGATCGCCACCGACCCTACGTTTGCAGGTATGTATACAACGTACTAGAACAATGTTTGCGCAGGAAATTAAACAGTTCATCTCATCGGATATTAGGAGGATCTAGAAGATTGTATAAACAGACAGAGAGTTTGCGGAGAGAGAAGGGATTTACTAATAAGTGCACTTGAAATTTGCCAAGTTTTGGTATTTGCAAATAATTGCTAGAAAGGTCGACAAATATACGAAATAATTGTATTTGTGTTTAAAACGGGTGGAGAGTCTGAATTGGTAGCCATGAGTAAAATTGAGTTAGCGGTGTGAGTGGAAATTTCATTAACGGGATTTGATACTGCTACACATTTTACAGAAGGCAGTAGCCGTAGACAGTTAACATAATAAACGACGAGGATGAATGAATCCAAATGTAGCATGCACTCACACAGATACACTGACAGTGTCGATTAAATGAAAGAATCTTTGTTAGAAATAATGAAGGAGTTAGTGAAGCGTGGCCTTCTTTCTTTACCATTCTAGCACTCTAAAGTTCTTAAGGAGATAGAAACACAAGAGTACGAGTTCAGAATGCTGATTTCCTAATTCAATACTCCCCTTATGCAAAAGAGTTTCATTATGATATAAAACTGTTATTCATACAACTTTGAAATTGGCTTGGCGAATTTCCAAACTAGTTTGGCTTAAGTTTGTGTATTCAAGGATCTTGTGGATTCAATTCAAAATTTTTATTTTATTAAAACAAAGCTTAATATTCCGAGTAGGTAGCTAAGAGTCGTCATATTATGTTTCTATATGTATTCCTACAGTAGCTCATTTCATTTTAGTGTTGAAATCTTACAGAATTTATTTACCCCACATTCCATCAGTTATTACTTTAACCGAATTCTGCACAATGTGTACCCAGCCATTTTAATATTTACAAAGTGGATCTTACAATTTATAAATATTTAAGAATGTACGCAGTCTTCCGAAAACCTTTTAAGCAAATCTTGGTTTTAAATAAAAATACTATTATATATGCATATACATATTATGCCAATATACAACTAATACCATTTCCCATTTCATACCCCGCAAGCAAAGTCAAGTAAGTGATGCCTTTGCACTTCCCTACATCCTTTGCCTTACACTCAATTTCCACGTTGCTCTTCTTCCTTTACCTGCTGCCTCTGCTTATTTCATTATTGACGCTACATCACGCATGCTACACTACACAATACATTTTTAATCAAGTACTAAAAAATGCAAGTTACACTTGCACTTTAATTAAACCTGTTTTGCTGCAAGAGAAAAGAAATACGCAGTTAGCATAATAAATATTTGATGTTGATGTTCTCATAATGTAGTCGAAGAAATCAAACGTCTTCCTGGGTACCTCCTCCGTCTGACTGGGACACTTCACACTCCTCAGGCGTTCCGTATGGTTGGGAAATCGCATACGACACAAGTGGACGAGAATATTTTATTAAGTAAGTTTCCACGTGCATTTCTGTAATTACCATTATTGCCTTCCTCTCAATTCGTAAAGCAAATAAACCAGACTTTATTCCAACACAATTTTACATAGTGCATTCTATAAACTACACTTTCATTTCGTTCCGTCAACTGCAAATTTATTGCGTAATGCAATAAATGTAAATGTAAAAAACCGTGGATTGAGATTGAGAGTGTTTTTTGTGGACTGTGTGAAAAATGTGTAGGAAAAAGGATAAGAAATGATTTTGTTGAGGAGAATGGATACTTGATGCAATAAAAGTGACATGTATTTTACGTTGACAGTCATGTAAATAAAACTACGACTTACGAAGATCCCCGCAAGGGAGTTCAGGATGAATCTCCGCAGCCTCGAGATATCGTGTTAGGTCGTCATTCTGAACTTGGCTTTGGATTCGTAGCAGGATCGGAGAAGCCTGTGATAGTTAGGTAATTGATGATTTTGGCTTTTACTGTAAGTACGGCTATGTGTTCTCGAATCGTTTCTGTTGACTTGTGGCTTTTGATGAGATTCCTTTCTATTGTGCTATTCGTTTGTTTGATCCGGGAATTGCATTTCTGCTTGATGTTTAGTGTGTTGAGGGCGTTTATTTATGTCAGTCGTTTTGTTAATTGTTAATCAACAGATTCGTTACTGAAGGAGGACCGAGTGTCGACAAACTTTTACCCGGCGATCAAATATGGATGATAAATGGGGAGGATGTAAGAAAGGCGCCTCGGGAGCACGTCATTAAGTTGGTCCGCTCGTGCCAAGAGACTGTTCGACTAACAGTTTGCCAGCCTCCATTAGATAATGTAAGGTCGTCCATTCCAACAACTCTTCCTAACAATATCTTTTTCTAATATTATTATGTCTCTCTGTTGTACTCGCAGTTACGACTTCAACAGTAGATGTGATTTTGTGGACAATGCACTTAGCACACACATCCATATTATTATTATACATTATAGGGATTTGTAGAGTCGAGAGAGACTTGTACTACTTCCAAGTCCTGTATGTACTTTACAGTCCACTGGACAATGGAGCAATTTTACATTGTCAGTTCTCCCGTCTGTCAATGTTTCACTTTCAGTTTAATTCAACTTTCAATTGTTTCCTTTCTTTATTGCATTGCTTTCTTTTCTATTCGTTTCTCCACTTAGTCTTCCAGAAAGTCAGCTTTACTCAGTGCGGCAAAGAAAGCAAAGTTAAAGTCCAATCCGTCTCGTGTACGTTTTGCCGAAGGCGTTATAATTAATGGACCCTCGTTATTTGTGGTAAGTTTCTCCACTCTCTCAGGAATTCCTTAGTTTAAGATACCACCATAATGTTTGCAGCTATTTCACCCGTGTCACTACTTTCCCTACATTTTCTCACATTTCCCTTTTTTCTCTTTAACCTAATCATTCATCCGTAAAGTCTGCGGAAAGCTGCCTGTTCAGTAATTTCCTCGACTTTCATCCACCAAAATTAAACCACACTATTATTTTTAACCACTTGTCTCTATAAGTATATCTCAACCTTGCCAACTAACATTTTTACAACTATTTTCAACATTTTCAATTTTATTGGTAGAATTGGAACTGTGTTTTATAAATTAACAACCATACTATGTCCTAGTAGAATTTATATTATTGTGGCGAATGTATCCTATTATAATATGCAGTGAACTGTAGTTTTTCATTTCTCGTTGCTAAAGAGAAATGAAATATGTAGGAGTCTGTCTTGAGCGATAATCTTATTTCTTGTGGTATTTATTTATCGTTTAAAATACTGATATTGATGAATGGTTTGGTTTACCAGGGTTCTACAATAAATAATGTTGGCAATGAAGGAATTGGTGGAGATAGTTCCAGTGCGGGAGAATCATATGTTCCTCTTATGCCGAATGTGCTTAAGGTAAGAAAAAGAGCCGAAAACGGTGTTTGCAATAAAGGGTTGCTTTTACTACTCATGTAAGTTTATGTGTAGATAATACGTTATTATATTACACATACAATGGCAAAAGAAGTTTGAAACAGAGCGAAAGAACATAAAAAAGACGAATTATGTAGCTGGATATGGAACAAGCGTATCAGATGAGCAGATGGCGAGCTATTTTCCTGTATTTACCAACAAGGTCAGGAAATTGGTAGGCACACAGGGTATATTGTTATTAAAGGAGTCTGTGAAGCGATAAGAGCGGTGCGGCGGGTATATTTTGTGAAGTCTGTTTTGGAGTATTCGAAGTGGGTCTTACGAGTATATTTTATATCTGCGAAGTATACTTGGTATTGGTATTGTGTGCCTGTGGGTTGTTCGGATGGTTGAATTTCCTGACAAAGGTCTGTGCTGGTGTATGGTGCTGTTCCGTAGCAGCGGTGCACGGCGGTTATCAGTAGGAGTTCTTAATTTCCTTTCATAGCTGCTTTCTCCTTTCATTCATGTATTATTACGAGTAGTAAAGCGAGAAATGTGCTTGTGACACAATATTTTATGGATGCTGTTCATCATTACAACTAATAGAGCCTGAATTGACAAAAATAGGTTTTCCTTGAGAATGGACAAACTAAGAGTTTCAAGTATGATGGAAACACAACCGTCCGAGACGTTCTGGAGTCTTTACAACAAAAACTAACCGTCCGTTGTGTCCAGCATTTTGCTCTTGTGGTGGAGCACGTTAAAAGCTTGCGACGCAACAAACTGACTATTCTTGATCCTGAAGACTCCCTTTGCAAGGTAAGGACCGCTAAAGAGCCAAAGAGAACATTAAAACTTTTTGCTCTGCAAATTCCCTTTCTTTTAGGTATATGTTTCTGTATAATACAGTAATATGAAGAATGTCATGATTTATCGCAAAGACTGCAATGAAAATCAT
Source organism: Pogonognathellus flavescens (assembly GCA_019776165.1). Taxonomy (NCBI): domain Eukaryota; kingdom Metazoa; phylum Arthropoda; class Collembola; order Entomobryomorpha; family Tomoceridae; genus Pogonognathellus; species Pogonognathellus flavescens. The sequence continues at coordinate 4,365 of JABASD010001612.1, forward strand.
CTCATCTCTTTACTTTATATACAAAAGTGACGCTGATGAATAGAACATTAGCTTTGGCTGTAATGTAAACTGAAATGTTGGCAGATTGCTGCACAACCAGGGGCCCATCATCTTCGTTGTCTTTTCCGTGTTACTTTCGTCCCAAGGGATTCGTGTGAGCTTCTGAGGAAAGATCCTATAGCCTTCGAGTATCTCTACTCCCAGGTACTTTTATTCTCAAAGACAAAATTGATTCCTCTCCTCCACTTTTGATTAGAGTGAGAAATTCTTTCCAATGTTCAAGACTCAGACTTCCAGACTTACAGAGGAAACGTTACTTTCCCTCAACTTTTCCCTCCACCTACCTCATGCCTTTCAATGGAGTCAAAGTAAAATTATCGCACAGGAATTTTCCCGTCGCGTCTTCCTATAATTCAATTATACTTTATTGATTTAACTGATCCCTTTAAATAATTTTTTTCAGTGCTGCAATGATGTGGTACATGAGCGTTTTGCACCAGAGCTGAAATACGACATTGCCCTGCGATTGGCTGCCTTGCACATTCATCAACACGCCTTGGCTAACAACAGTACAGGAAAGTTTTCCATCAAAGCCATCGAGTAAGCGACTAAATCGATTTTTTACGTCGGATATAATATTATTACTCCTAAATTAAATACACATAAGCAATTCATTACCATCATGGCAAAATGAAAGCTAGAATGGCATATACAGTCACCGCTACCACCGCCTACTACTCAACTTACATTCAATCTACTTTCTTACCATCGTCTGCATTTTTAAACATGTAATAGAATCAGCCATTTCCTCACTTACTTAAGTACTTCTACTGCGTATCTTAAGTAGAAGTGTGGCCATATTGCCCAAATAAGCCTTTGCTAAGTGTCTCGCATATATGGAAACGTATACGTAACACTTTCAGTTTAGAACCTAACAGGTCCAAAATGTTCAATTAATGAGAGCGTTCACAATAATACACTCGGAAATAATCTAATGAGAAATACTCCTACATAATATCGAATAGCTTTTGCATTCTGCTACGTAGTTATGCCAAGAGTATTTCCTGACTGCAAATACTGGAATATGATAATGTGTAGTAGGTTACTACACATTATCATATTCCAGTATTAGGTTGCGCATTTGTAGGTTTTGTAGAGAAAGAGGCGTAGAATTTCATTGGAAATTGTGAAACTGAAACAAAGGATGTCGGAAATCAAAATATCGTCGAGAGTGTTTCAAAGTTGGTTTGTTTTGCAGGAAGGAGTTCGGCCTAGAGCGATTCGTTCCTTTCTCTTTAGTTGAGACGATGAAAAGAAAAGAGCTTCGGAAATTACTGCAGCATTTTCTCAAGTCAAATGCTGGGCTGGTTCCAGCTGGTCAAAAGCAACTTAACTCTTTACAGGCCAAACTTCACTATCTCAGAATCATTGGTGAATTGCCTTCATATGGTGCCAAATGTTTTGCTACGAATTTACAGGTACTTTCGCCTTTCTCTCTGTTGACTTGACTTTGTTGTTTAAGTTTAGACTTGAGCACGCACAGGAAGTGCCTTTGTGTGATTAGCATGTACAATGCGTACTGCACAAAGGTGTTTGCATAAAAATGTCATGTAAATACTAATCCATTTAAATGTATACTCTTTTCACTGCTCACCGCTTTATTCGTATGTGTGTTGCTCCATGATGCAGGATTCCCTCACGGAGTGTGTTTTGTTAGTCAGTCCAAAGTACGGGCTCAGTCGAATCAGCAACGCTCGGAACAGTGTCGTAAGTGTAAAGTTTGTCCAGAGAATACGGAATTACTTTGATGTATCTAGTACCTACATTCAAGGGGAAAATTGTATCAGGGTTGACTGTGGGTTAAGTCAGTTGTAAATAAATTTTAATGATTTTATGTCATTTTTAGCCAATACCAGTAAGTGAAATCGAAAGTCTAATCTCAGTGGAAGTTAGTCGAGTGGATGACCTTTCTTGTCATGTGCACATCAAAGTGAAGGATCCTGACAGAGAAGTAAGCGTACCACAGCCGTTGCATATAAACGTATCGTAGTAGTAAATTGCTTTTTACATATACTTTTATTGCACTCCAGAGTATTGTGTTCGGCCTGGAAGAAAAGGATGCTGAAGAACTTGCGTTGGTGCTAAAGGGCTATTACTTTTTATTTACTGGCCAGCCTTTGTTAGTCCATAAAGTATCGAGCCTCAGTTCTCAAAGTATTAACGGTAACAGCATAAGACTGACCTTTTTAAAGTAGAACTAGTAGTAAAACTCTTTTTATCCCACTACCAACTATTCTTTTAGTAGGTACTCCAGTTAAAAATGTCTAAGGTACCTAGTTCTAAATCCAGTTTTATCTAACACATTGCCGTTCTGCTGCTTTTATGTTTGATAATGTATGTAATTTCACTTATCCCCTGCTCGGACTGCCAGTGCATGCATCACACAGTGGATTTTAAAGGTCAATTGTATTTATTGACAGCTCCACCTTATATGGGACAACATATTGTACAGCCTTGTAACTGGAGCTACAAAGCTGCTCTTCAGAACCCTGCAAAGGACAACTGTTGCCAAGTTATAGATTTGACGTTACCTCCGCCATTCCACAGCTCTCCAACATTCTCCGATCAAACAAAGTTGACAGGAAACGAAATGATCCCCTCAACTGGCTCCCCTGCCACAATTACAGCCAAGATTGGCAAAGATTTATCCTGCACGGTCGATAGGAATATGAATAAAATGTAAGTCGCGTCAATTCAACCTTTGTATATTTTATTTCTTTGAGTGATCCTCTGTCGGAGAAGTTCCCACTTCACGAAGTATCCTGACTTGAGTGAAATGCAGAGCCAAATTGTGTAGTGGCAGGGTACTTTGCATCCTGCACATCAAAATCATGTCATTATTATGTAGAAGAGAGAAGTTTTGCGAAAAGAAGTATTATCACTTTAGTATTGCTACTGCTAGATCTGCTGAATGGAATAGTAAGTAGCTGAATAATAAAGAAAGTGTACTTGGGAGAGTTTTGAGACAATGGCAGGAAAGGCCGTATGGAGTTTTTGTGAAGTTTGTGTCACGATGATATTTATAAACAATAAATTTTAGGTCGGCGAGTAACATGAATGTTACTCATCCTGCTGGGAGTCCTGGAGTGAGAAGACAAGGTTTAGGGAGTGTTGGGAAGTTGAGTTCAGCAGATTCGAGTGCTTCTAACAATCATCATCCGCATTCCCCATCCCGTTCTCCCAGAGCCAACAAAAGGGTGATGGACACGGTAATGGGCTTGGATTTGCAGTCTATTATATCTCCGGGTAGCCTGGAGAAGAATGACAGCGAAACACTTGCAAGCGCCACCAAAGAGAAAACACATTTAATTATGAATGACGAGGTAGGAAATTTCATTTATGTTTTCCCTTCATTCACAGTTTAATTTGATTCTAAACGAAGGCTTAAACAGAATCCCTGTGTGTGCTTGTGTTTCAAACAGCGGGCATTGAAAAGAGTTGCTGAAATGAAGCAATTAGTCGAGGATGCTGAGAATTATCTATCGGACCAGGAGAGCTTTGAAACGGGCTCTTTACGCTCAAGCCTTTCGCAGACTGACTCGGATATCTCCAGCACCACACTAGCACCCCTTAGTAACTTTACGCAATTCCGGCACAGTGACTCTTTGCTTCTCCTAACTCAGGTAGTGGAAATATAATCATGTTTTCTAATTTGCAATCTCCTTATATAATCGCCCATTCTGGCTTCACAGAGCTTTAATTTCATTTCTCTTTGTCGCTCCCAACACCATTCATATGGATTCTTGATATTTTCTTGTGTTCCATTGTCTCCCCGCACTCAGTTTCAATTTCACGGAACAGCAAGGTGCATATAGCGTCGTAATATTTTCGAGGTAATTAATGCCTCATGATTACCTATGAATAGAGTGATCGTGAATTGTCTGAAGCTGTCAACATAGCTGTTGAGCAGATTAAAGCCATGGCAATCGGAGAAACGGAACCATCAGAAAGCGATACGGATTCAATTAACACACCAACGGAAAGCCCATCTAGGCGACCTGTCGTACGACCTTTGTTGAAAGCCAGTGATTCAAGTTTTGGATTACACAGCCCAGATACCTTTCCAAACGGATCCTTTCGCAATCAGGAGATTCAGGTATGTGCTACGAAAACAAATGCCCGTTTATATTCTTTTCAGTAATAGTCACTATGGCTTATACTTACCTAGATTTAGTTTTAGTACAATGGAAGAGCTTAGAAATACGAAGCAGTTCTTCGCTGTTTCTTGCTGGCTTAGGCGTAGGTGATAGTAATAAGGTACAACGTCCCTTGATCGCATCTATAGGCATGCTGCATAGTAAAAAGTTTCCCATTCCGCATTCAGCTCTGACTTTGAGTCTGAGCCAGTTTATTCAATTACTGTAAGTACATATATATGAAACTATAGTTATTCACCAGGGTTTACCCACACGGCTCCCTCTAAATAAAACGGTTACTGTGCATGTGCGTAAGTATAATGGATGCTTAGAGCTTATAAAGTCTACGGGAGAATTGAGTAAAAGTCTTAGGTATAGAGTGAACGAGTAGAATCCGAATGATTGTTCATCTGAATTACAGGAAATCCTTCGTAAGCTTCAGGATGAGAATACATTCCCATGTAATTTTGCTGAGGGTACACTTTATCTGGATCCAGATATTATTGACTTGACTATGATTCCGCCGCCACTTACACCCGAAGAGGTAAATATGCAACTCTTGTATATACGACTTCATAGACTCAGATTGGTCGATAAATGCAAAAATGATGATCCACATAATAACCATAAAATATTCCGTGTTTCTTATTGCAGGAGGGATATAAAGGACTTCCAAACCCATTGAGCACCCCGCCGACACCGTTTGCAGACAGATTGAGTTTTGAGACAGAGTTAATCGAGATGAAGTTGGCAAAGGAAGAGATGGCCAAATCTCTTTATGGAATGCACCAGTTTTGGGATTCAAATTACCATACAAACTCAAATGATTTATCAGCCACCAAAGAAATAGAGAGAGATGACTTTTTATCCGTGTCCTGCTCAACACTTTCCGATGATAATAATTGCCGCACAGAAAATGAAGGCAATGGTTGGATGGATCAAGATATCGACGATTTTATATCCATGACCACAATGCCCCCACCTCCGCAACTCTCTCAAGTCGAAAATCAAACGAACCGTGTCCAGTTTGATAGCGACATTTCTTCTTTAATCATCCCACCACCTCCACACGGAACTTCCAACGACAAAATTTCCAATGACCAACTCAAATCTTTAGCAGATGTGAAAGTATCTCCAAGAATTGCTCTGCTCCAGCACCAACTCAGAAATAATGGAACAGATGCTCCACTTAGAGAAGCACCAAAGTTATCAACCAACAATCCCCCAACCACAACCACCGTCGCCACAAACACAAAGTAAATTCATACATGGCTAAGTAGATAAGATGTTTCATTCATTCAACTACAACCTGTTTTCCTGACGCTTTCAATGAATCTAATGTCTTTTCATGCAACACTAACTACATTGTTAAATATTTATTTTGTGATACCTAATCTTTAATTGTTCAGAATAGTTTAAAAATACTTTGAAATGATCATAATTATAAGCATGTATTTTTCATACATGTTACTGATTCGAATGGTTCATTATTACAGTACCGAAGATATACATTCCAAAGTAGAAAGCATAAACTGTATGGACGATTCTCAAAATTCTAAGCTTACTATTGCGCAAAGAAGGGCTATTTTTCTCGGGATGACTCCGTCAACAACAGAACCATCAGCAAGAAACTATGTAAATACAAGTCGAGAAAGTGAAATGAACTCGGGAAAAGCCATTGTGAAAAATTCAGCTCAGCAGCAGCTGTCAGAGCGGCGAATGAGACACTTTATTGATAAGTTGCCTTCGGACCTAAGTTTTGATGAAAGCAACCACGTTAGTGTATTTTATGTGTTCTATAATGTTTTCTAACATTTGCCAAAGAATGAAATCCATTTTGAAATAAAAGGTTCGATACAAGTTATGATTTACTGAAACATTTTCTGTGCAAAATCCACTTAGATGACACAGTATGCAGACGCGGGCATCATGAGAGAAAGTTGTTCTCTCTCTACATCCAGTGAGGAGTTATGCAGTCGAATCGGATCTGGTAGAACTTCGTCAGAGGATTCATTGGACTCATCTGCGAGCTGCTCAACCGTTAAACCTGCCGACGAGGAAGAAGAAAATACATCCACACAAAATGTCAATAGCAGACATTCCCTATCATCTTCTTTTGAAGTAAGTTAAAACTTATTTTCCAACTGTCCGATACATTTTATGCTTAGGAAATTACCCACTGTGTCAGTAATACTGACTGAATTGCAAACATTTCTGTTCATGTTCACAAACGAAAATATTTACAGCTAACACATTAATTACGTTGTTTCCACAGAATATGTGTCGATTAGACTTGCTTAATGTGAAGAATGTACCAGTAGATAGTTAAAACAAAGTTAAAGTGAAAGTTTTGGAGAAAAGTTTATAATTTCGTTTGATCGAACGAATACCTGCCTATATTTTATACGTTCTATTTATTTATTTATTAATAATAATGCCAACAACCTACAAATGCTCGTTATAAATACTTAAATGCTTATTATATTATTAATTACTAATTTTTACACATATTATTAAGTTAAAATAACCAAAATTCAGATCTCTCAATATTAAAGGAAAAATTCGATGGCCGATTTTTTTAATTAAATTTGTTTTAATCTCAATTGTCTTAAATGCATGATTTCATTTTTGTCGTAGAATTGTTCTGCAGTGGCATCGGTAGACAAAACAAGCGAGCAGAATAATATCAAATGCTGGTCTTTGGATACAAATGGCTCGCCATCTTTATCGTGCAACTCTAAAACTTACAATCCCATTTCGAACGGAACTACACAAGAAGCTGGAACATTCAACCGTAAACAAATCATTGATGGACATATCAACAACGGAATAATAAATTTCACAAGTGTAAATACGGGTAGATTGTCAACAGGCAGTGCATATCAAAAACTATCCAGCGAAAGAACTGGAATGGTTCAAAACGGTCATATCATGAACGGGAGTTTAAAAGATGCCAGCAGTCACAGCGAGTACAACCATGAAAAGCTCCGCTCCACTTTAGATGCGGTAAAATATTGTTTTAATCCCTCCTTACCTTTACAATTGTTTCTGCCTTACACAGTCGTAAATTTATGAAGGTTTGTTTTGAAAATAATTTTGTGTTTATTCAGCGTCGGAGCTACCACTCAATTCAAGATCGGTACGGAGTGGCTTTGGACGAAAAACAATGTATGATCGCATATGGAACAGTGGATGATATTTTAAGCAACGTAGTACAACGTTTGGACGAAATTATCGAACAATGTGGAGCGGCTCATACGGCAGGAGGAGGGATCTACATGAACGACGATAAATTCCAAGGCTCGAAAGAAGCTTTAGCTATTCAAGCTCGCAACCTAGTCAGTTCATCGAAACTGTTTGTCAAGTACGTCACAGAAGATTGCAATATAATACGAACTCCTAAATCGAATTCCCACGGAAATGGTCCAGTGCAAGTGGATATTCCTGTACTTAAAGAGCGTCTCGACAATTGCGTAACAGTATTGGAGAAGATGACAGAGATTAGTGAGGATGTGGTTCACTACACCACGACACCATTACAAACACAAAATTTACTCATTCGAGTTCGAGCTGTGGCACATGCATTTCGTCTCAATGTGCAAGCTGCTTCTCAGATTCTCGTTCAAAAATCTCCCGATAAATCTGACTGTTCGATGGGGCCTCTGATGGAAAGAGCCACTCTTTTAGCTGCAGATCTTAGTGCCCTTCTTAGAACTTTACGCGTTTTTCCACCCTAAAACCAGGATACGTAACAATAGTAACAATAATAGTACCTATCATCAATATTCACAAAATTAACGTCACAACACAAACATGACAGCATACACGATACAATATACAATCAGCATAATAATATTATATATACCAACTGTTCCCATATAGTAGAGATTCGCAATTGAACTAAACAATAATTATTAAATCTAGCTAAGAAAGTACTTCTCCAAAGAAGCAGGTGCTTTCGAATTAATTTTTTCATAGCCGTTTGTGTCAGTCATTTCATGACTGACCTGCACTGCTCTACCTTTGTACATGAGTCATAGTCTGTAATTACAGTACAATTCTACAGCTAGCTGAAAGATATTTAACGATAATAATAATCATGATAATAATCATTACAAGCCGATCATTTGTACGTAATAAACAAAAGTATGTACACATAGTCGTCTCCGATTCTATGTAACGGTCACGTCGTCGTCTCATGTGTGTTCTTTTCAGTGTAGCGTGTGTTTCTGTGTTGTCAGTGTGTGTATATTATGCTAAAGTCTTCTTAGATAACGTACGTGTCTGTGAGAATGAAATGACAAGTGAAAACAATATACGTAACTTGCGTGAGTACGTGTGTGAATGTAGCAGTTACTCTCTTTACAAGTAAAACACATTTCGGTGGAATCACTGAATTTCGCTGCTATTTTAATACACAGCAGCTCCGTATAGACTGTGGCAGCTGTGGCGTATGTATTTCAAAGTAACCGTTTTTCAAAGGACCATAGTTCTTTTGTGATGTTTTCCTTTAGAGTTGTCAGTTAGATTAGAAATTTCTTCTGAAATTAAAACTCTCTTCCTCGTCTCAAATTAAATATAAAGTGTGTATAATAAAGACTTTTGTGACAATCTAATACTGACAATTATGGGTCTGCTGTAAATAATAAAAAAATGTAACAGGCTAGTCATTGACAATTACCTACTTATATTATAATAATTAAGTAGAATGCCACACAACTGGACGTTAATTATGTACGCAATAAATACTCATATTTCATTGATTCAATTAGAAATAACCATTTATTAAGTGATTGATATTTGCTTTACTACACATTACACATCCTCATCTCTTAATAACATCTGGTTCTTTCTTTAATACGGCTACAAACTAATTACAGATTTCATTTCCATCATTCTAAACATTAATAACGGGGATTTAATTGTCATCTGGATAGAATTTTCAGTAACAAGATACACACCTTCCAATCGATTCTGTAAAACTTACATCCTTCACATATTATAGTCTGTATGTAGATTAAACATTACAATTGATTTTGTACGTAATATTGTATTTATTTTTCATGCACAACATAATTTAGATAATTTAACACTGATAATAACAAATAGCACGTTGTTGGTCGTACTGCGGTACAGTCCATTAAAACACAGTGGAAAAGATTAGAATCGTATAAAACACGTAAAATGTTGGTTTTTATGTGAGAACGGTGTCATCAATGTCTGGTATTTTTCCTTCGGGCGAATTAGCCATTTTGCGTAGCACTTTTGTTATCACATCCGACAAAGCTTCCTTCGCACCGGATTCCAGGGAAGCCATGCAAGCCTAATCAAAATTTCATGAGTAATCATGTAATAAATGTGTAGGCAGTAAAATGTTTGTATTCATAATGAATAAAGGTGATTAGTTTACTTACATTCAATGTAGCATCTCCATCACGAAGATGTAAGACATACACTAAAGCGGACTCACACGACGCTCTCACCATCGAATTTTTTTCTTTTGTTCCATTGACGAGAGCCGGAATCAAATATTTAAACAGTTCCTTAGGAAGAACTTGAGGATATGTAGCTCTTCCCAAAACTTCAGAAACCATTCCAAGCAATCCCTTCACTTCGTTGCATGAATTATTCACCGTCTACAAAAAATACACAAAGTTAATATTACGACGTAAATACAGGCATAAACCTAGACATTAAAATAAAATAAGCTTTTTTTCCAGAATTAATTTACCTTGGCAAATGGTTGAAGGAGAGATGGAGGAATAGCAATGTTCGTTAATACGCAATGCTTGAATAAATGACCGCAAGCTCGTACTCCATTAGAAACAATAGAAACCTACATCAAAGAGAAGTAAACGTTAAATACATTTTCCATACTAACGATAGCTATAAATACTAATACATTATTGGTATCATCGATCATAATAAGTGATTGATTGATAAGTCATCTAGGACAGTATACGTACCTTATCTGACGACAACATACTCAGGATGGAAGCATGTACTTTTTCTTTCCGTTTGTCAACATAAACGATATTAATAGCTTCCTTCAGTCCAACTACCAAAGCAGTCGATCGTGCATGGCGTAATGTTATGTCACTATCATCGTCTAAAATTATAAAGTATGTTTTGTTTTTAGTGTTCCATAGACAATTCTGTGGCTGGTATTCTCTTCAAGAACTTCTGTATTGCAATCTGCAATAAACCACTATAAACCACTTGTAGAGAATCGTCGAGAATTAGGTATGATCAAAAAATTCATTTCTGTAGTAAAACTGTCCAAATGATAGGATTTCATTAATTTTTTCATGTAAGCGCTCTGCGCGCGCACAACAGTTTGCATACAACAAATCAAAACTAATTAAACGGGTAAAAAGATTCTCTACAACATATGTATTACAAGTGGTTTATTGCAGATTTGCAATACAAAAGTTTTTGACGAGAAGGCAGTCAACGAGTTGTCTGTGGCAAAATAAAATAAAGAGACAAGAGCGACTTCTCAAAATTTAATCTTTCGGAAATTATTAAGGCACCTGAAAGCAGAGGGCTTAAGATGGGTTCTAGTTCTTCTAGTGGAATCCATTTCAACATTGCTCCCAAGCAACCGGCCGCTGTCACCCGAGTTGACTCTTCTGCTACAATTCAAACACATATAGACATAAGACTATTCTCCCATATCCTCTGACTTATTTAATGAAAATTAAGTTAAAAGATTAGTTAATCCCTCAGCATTAATTAAATAATTTACCTGATTGTAGCATTTGGAACAATACAGTGGTGACCAACTTTTTAGTTGCAGGAGTCATTTTGTCTCCTCCAGGGACGATTGTTGCTCTCAAGGTGAATACCAAAGTATCTCTACATAATCAACCGTGTCAGGTATTGTTCATGTAACGCCATTAATTAAGGAAAAATTAGTTGAAATACCTGACTGATATATCCTCTGCTTGCTTAGTAGCGTTAATAATCTCTTGGAACAAAGGATCGGGTTTGCCATGAATAGGAATCAATTCAGACATTGCAGCTGCCGCCTTCAATCTTACATTACGGTGTGGATCACTTGCAGACTTTAAGAACGTGGTTTGCAATTGGGGCAAGAATGCTTTGAGATGAATGCCAACCTAAATATTATTCTCATTACAACAACTTCTAGGAAAACGTGAAGAACGGCAATACTTTACAATAGATTCTACAGTTCTACAAATAACGATACCATACCTTAGATAACAATAAAGTAAGAGTATCCAGTACAGCTCCTTTCACATTTGCTCCATATCGATCTCCTAAGATTCTGATCAACGGTCCTGTAATGTGAATCACCGATGGTTTTAAAGCATCAGAATTACTTAAAGCAATCAGTTCACCCATTCCCAACGCAGCTTGTTCTTTCAGGTCAGCGCTTCCGTTCAGTAATGCTTCTCGGAAAATTGGGAGAACAGGATTAATTCCCTACAAACAATACTTTCATTACAATGGCAGAAAAACCAGGGATAATTCCAAACAACGCCACGGTATTGAAATACTTAATATTAGTAGTCAACTACTTAATGTAGAAAATCAAACTAGTATTAATAATAGCATATTGATTTCAAATTGGTAACAACCTTGGAAAGACAAAGGCCGGGTAGAGTAGTTTTCCCTTTCAAATCACCTTGAGCAAATCGTATGGCCTGCCGAACATCTCCAACGTAAGTCAGTCTTTCATTGCTACCCAAAGCCTAAAATTGATATAAAATAAATTCCCAGTGATATATATTTCAACACAAACTTGCCGAAAGATAACTTTGTTAATGAAGTGACAATTCCATAAAACTTACTTTCACCACAGCAGTCAGTGCATCAGCAGTCAAATGAAGAATAGGTTCATTTTCATCAACCATCAAGAGAATGAGGCCTCTCAATAGTTGTCCCACATACGGCGTAATGTCAGCCTTAGTGTGAACGCAGAACATTGACAACAAAGTCACGGCGGATCGTTTGACGTCAAGATCTGAGGACTTTTTCAATTCTAGGAGTTCATCTACAAGGATTCGAGTACCGTGGTCATCCAAAACAGAGAGCACAACGGTTTGACAATGAGAACGCACCTGTATTTACATAGGACAATGCTTTTTCAATGATTGATGGGTTACGATTTGTTAATTACTAGAAATTGTAGTTTGGAAATTGATTCTCATCTTTTATAATATAAAATAATCCGCAAAATAAATATTTTTGTTAACCTGCTCTTCTGCTGGAGTGCCTAAACTTTCGCTTAAAATAGTAATCAAAGGAGTGAGGAGTTTTGTTAAATGTTTCGCTAAAGCTTCTCCGGCAACAGAAGCCACTAAAGCAATCGCTTTTGTATTTGCAGGGTATGCGGTGAGTTGAGGTACAAGGTACGGCATCACTGCTTTTGATTTTATGCCCAGAATTTGACCCAAACCGTCCAGAGCGTAATCTCCATCTTCAGCATCACTCTGTTTTAAAAGATCATTAATATTAATACTATTTCCCAGTTAATGACATACCCCATATTATTACTAGTTACCGATGTAATAATTGAGTTATTGGTCATATTAAATTTATTATTATTACTATCAACTTACTAGTTTTTTCATTAAGAACGGACAAATCTCATCAAGAGCTCGACTACCCACAGTTTGATGTAAGCTTCCGAAAGTTTGAGCTGCTGCTTGACGCACTTGAGGCGAAGGATCACACAATGCTTTCCTAAGGGTTTGTTGCAACAACGTTATTATTGTTAAGTGTTTATGTACTTATAAAAAATTAATACTAATATTATGGCTCAAACGTTATTTTTAATAATGCGTGATAAATGAATTTACCGTAGTGTGGGGACAAGGTTTTCAACAAACGCCATCACCATGTCGCGACTAGTGGATGCCATTATTTCTGACAAGCCAATACATACACCCTGTCTTTCATCCGATCGTTCAGATTCCAGGCCTTTCTCTAAAATAGGAATTATTTCTGGCAAAATTTTTTCTCCCAGTTTGCGAACCAAATCTCCGAGTGTTCTAAAAGTTAATAATGGACACAAAATAATAATATTGGATTGGAATTGCATAGTAAAATATTGTTACTAAAATAATAATGAAAAGATTGAAAATTTACCTAGCTGCTACTTGTCTCTTGTCGTGGGAGTAACTAGCTAGACATCCCAAAAGAAGGGAAAACAAGGTAGGCAATATTTCGCGAAGGGTCTTTGGTGTGTTGGCAACAACAACCTTCCAAACGTGAAGAGCTGCTTGACGTACCATTAAGGCTACATCTGATCTGCCCATGTAGAGACCGGCTAATACGCGATTTCGTCTTTCCAGTCCTAAAGCGTCTACAATAACCTACGGAAAGATATTTCAATTAGTGACTCAACGCAAACATTAAAAAACATTATTTATGTGAATTAAACTTATCCATACTCTTTGCGACTGTTCAGTTCCAAAGTTATCATCGTCGTTAGCTGATTCCGTACTCATTTTTCCGGAAACACCAGATATCTTGTACAGCAAATCTCCCAGTAATTGAATGGAGGAAAAGCGAATTCGCCAGTTATCGTCGAAAACTCCCTTCTCCAATTGTGGCAGAAGAAGAGTAATCGCGGTGTCTGCATACCCTGTGACAATTCTTTGTCCAGCTCTTAAAGCTGTTTCACGAACAAATTCATTCTCATCTGCTAACGCCTTTAAAAATGAAAATCGAATATTAATATTTGTTTTTATTATTATAGTTTTAACATACTATAATTAATAGTTTAAAATATTGTATCTTAACATATTATATTTTATTTAGACTACCTTCAGAATTGGATTGATAATTTGACCGATGTATGGCACAAATACATTTTCGAAAACAGACGGCATGTAGATGAACATCATCATGTACCCATCTCGTACGTGTGGAGCTAAATCGTCTGAATCGGCCTTTCTTATGATTTCTGGGGAAGCGTAAATAAATATATCAATAGATAACTCTTTTGAAAATTTTATAATGCTGAAGTTGAAGTATGTATATATAAATGACAATACCTGGCATAAAACGATGCAACTTGTCTTCCCCAAGAGCACCAATTACTTCAGCAAGACCTTGAGCAGCACCAGAACGATCGACCGAATTAACTTCGGAGACGAGAGTTTTCATTAGCCATGGCAGCAATTCATCATAACATTTTTCGCCCATTCCTTTGGACATAGCTCCCAAAGCTTTAGCAGCAACAGCTCTCACCTGGATAATTTGTTACATATAATAACTTATTACACATGACATTTTTACAGTTATTTTCAAAATAACGATACGCACCTCCGGAACAGGATCAAGTAGTGATGTCTTCAATCCAGGCATGACATTATCCATATATGGTGCAAGATCGGAATGGTCAGTTAAAGAGTACATATTTCCAATGATTTGAGCGGCCATTTTCCTGTTTTCGGTTGAACGGTCTTGGAAAGCTCTTTGCACAACAGGCATAATCAGAGCCAAAGACGGCGGATCCACGAAGTGAACAAATTCAGTCTTCAGAAGAGCCTGCAAGCAGGATGACGTTTTCTTCCCTGGGTCTTGTAAAGCCTGTTCGTAAAATCATTCTCAATGACACATTATCACGATAATCAGCTTAATGCTTATTTTGCAAAATAAATACCTCCAAAAGTACTGGAACCACAGATTGAATTTCTGGGTTTCGGATGACCGATCCAATAAGACCCAAAGCTTTTGTTGCCGAATCTTGCACCTTCACGTGTGAATCACCCAACACCTAATATTGTGAACAATAATGTCATTGTGAGTTATATTGAACTAAAGTTAAAGCAGCGTGGGTGTAATCTGACATTTTACCTCGATGAGTTTAGGGACAATCATGGGCAAACAACCAGACAATTGCCTAGGTGCACAATACGCCATTCTTCCTAGCAAATCAACAGATCCGCACTTAGTTCGCCATGAGTCTTCATTCAAAGCCGCTAATAGTGATGGCAAAACCAGCTTAACTCCGTGACCAGATAAACGACTCATGACACGTCTAGCAGTATTTTCAGTTGCCTCCCGCACGTATCTTTTAAATAATTATTAAATATTTTATAAAATATACTATGGATATAAAAATTGACATATTTTGTGATCGGTAATACTAAGTTACTTACTGATTGGAATCTCCTAAGCACTGTAGCAAATAGGGCAAAACATGGACAATGTAGGGTTCAAAAAGCCTTCCCAAAAATTCGCACAATAATTCCAAGGCCATTAAAGCTCCTGAAAAGTATCATTACATTGACACATTTCGTAATTAGCTCAATAATATTATTTAGTGATTGTTACGTAAAACGATGCTTTTAACAAAATTACCTTCTCGATGGCGAAAGTTTTTCTTATCTTGCATACCAGTGGCTATAATGTTCATTATGTCGTGTTGTTTCAAAGACAATATTCCTAAGCCTTTAATCATGCCGGCTAGACCATACGCAGCACCACGTCTACTCATGATATGTAATAGTTAGTCATAATGTTATTACTATGGCACAATTAAGATTGACTTCATTATTTTAGAATTGTAGTATTTGTATTAGACGTTAATTACCGTTCTCCGTAACTGTCAGCTTCCATCAGTTTATTTACAATTCTTTCCAAAATTGACACGGCATCTCCAGCAACAGCTGGAACTAGAGACGGTAAGCAGTTTGCCACTGCTTCTTGTACCTGGTTGTATAAATAAATATTTTTAACATTTGCACAGACTTACTAATCAAACGTATATGTTTATTTTGTAACTGTGATCAACATAAATGTTGAAATTGCATACTTAATTGCTACAAATACAGCACGTAATGACTTCACGAGTAAACCATTTCAAAGAAAAATTCATACTTTTTCTGAAGGAGTTGATAAGGTATCCAGTAACGTTCCAAAAATTGACTTCACACGACTGTCGGAGGGGTCTAAATGACGAGCTAAGCATCCCATGAGTACAACACAAGCCTGTCTCACATTGTCGTATTGACCAGAAACCCCAGTATTGTCCAAGAAAGATTCAATCACAGTTACAAAATCGCTAAGACAGTCTATAATAACCATGAAACGATTTGTCAATCAGAGCAATAAAATATATAAATTGTAGTTACATTATAAGTTAAGATGTGCAGTTTAATGTTTAAGGATTTAGTAAAAGACGAACCTTTTCCATATATTTTCACAACTTCAACAGCAGCTTCAAGAATTATGTTGTGAACAGTTTGGCTATGGTCGGCCAAAGCAGTTGTAACAAGCCATGTCATTAAAGTCTTTGCCTATATGTCAAATAAATAATTCTAGAACATTGAATATTATTCTAACTTTAATCATCATATAACGTTGTCTCACTGTTGGCACATCCAGATAAGGAGAGATCTCCTTTAGCGCCAGTCCAGCACCACTTCTCGGTTCCCATTTATCCACTCCTTCTTCTAACACCCTTCCAAAATTATCAACCACTTGTGGGGTCATTGCTAAGTTATCTTCATACGTAGCAATCAATTTTTGTATTATGGTTTGACACTGTTGAGGATGGCGTTTTACCAATACACCAATAGCAATAGAGCCTGAAAGTCTTACTTCTTCAATTGCATGGGTTAAACCTACGTACAGAAAAATTAGTTACTTATTGTCCATTTCAGTCAATTTTGAGTTTTTACGCTTTAGCATCATAGAAAGATAAAAAAAGTGGTATATAGTTACTAACAATTAAGCAGGTCTTCAAACAGAGACACAGTCGGTTCAAATTTAGTTGACGTTATGTATGCTTGTGCAGTCGCCGCCAACTCGCTGTCACTATCACATCCCATTCTAAATATGTTAGCGTTCATGGTCTGGAGTAATTCGTCATCAATTTCCCTAATATCGCTCATAGACAGTAATATCATCAGTGACTGAAAACGTTGTTCAAAATACAAAACACGTAAAAACCAGATTTTTAATATACTATATTATTGATAGTAGTCGAAACATACCTCCAAACCTGCCTCTCGAACAGGCTTTAGGTGACTCTGAAGCGCAAGCAAATGTGCACGAAACTCAACAGAATCCTGTTTTGCATCTTTACAGTCTTCGTCAAACTTTTTTGTAATACCTCCGCTGTGTGCTAAAGCAACTATAGCAGAATACGCTGATTGTTGATTACGATTATCACAGGTTCCTGTATCACAGCAAAATAGGAAATCAGTAATTAAAACTGATATAAATATACATAGATTAAGAGGGAGAGTAAAAAATACACCTACCCATTACGTGGTACAACAAGCGGATCATATGAACTCTTGGAAGGAAGTTAGGATCATCGTCCATGAATCTTGCCTCCCTCTTGGCCCGGTTCATAGATATATCCACTGCTGCACCAATGATGGTGGGATCACGAGAATATTCGTGCACTGCCACACGTAATAATGGGAAGCACATTGTGTAGCATGCACATGAGAAATCTTCATCCTCAAGACTTTTCTGTAAACGGAAGGTAGAATAATATAACTGTGATTGTTATCGTTCCTTTGAGTTGCTAGAAGAATTTATTGTCAAACCTACCTGCTTTAATTGGTTTAAAGCACTTTTTAGAGCATTGATCAGCGTAGCAGAATTCCATTCAATCCCCAAATCATATTTTGGAGTTATAAGAGCCAAAGTAACTTGTGTTACAAGATGGGCTGCATATAAATTAAGTCATTTA
Organism: Pogonognathellus flavescens; assembly: GCA_019776165.1. NCBI lineage: Eukaryota > Metazoa > Arthropoda > Collembola > Entomobryomorpha > Tomoceridae > Pogonognathellus > Pogonognathellus flavescens. The sequence goes on from JABASD010001612.1 coordinate 22,248, forward strand.
CATTATTTATAAAAAGTAGCTAACAATATGTCATTCATATATTGTGTAAGGATAAATTTTTACCCAGAAGTAAATCCGACTTGAACACTAAATTTCCTAATTTGTTAAAAAGTCGAACTGCGTGTGGCGCACCGATGTAGCTTTGCATTAACGCAACCAGTTCAATTATAATATCTTTCAAGAAGTGCCCAACAATTTGGACATTCCCATCCAGCATTGTTTCGATCAGTCCTATGCATTTTGAAACTTGCTGGTCCAACTATTCAAAAATGTATTGGTCAGTTAGTTCATGTTACAAAATTTATACGACAAAGAACATTTCTCGACTGTACTCACCCCCATCATAGCTTTTCTGATAGCGTCTTCTTTAGCAAGTTGCAATTTCATCGCGTCTTTCTGTCTCGGCGACAACTGAACCGCTTTACCAGCAATCTTTCTTTTCTCTTCAAGTTCCTTTTTCAGCTGGATTTCTTCTAATTGCTCCTTGTAAGAGTAAACTTTGCTCTCCCTTTTCATATTTTTCGACGCTTCCTCTCTATAACAATTGATGTCAAAGTTAAAAATCCTTCCGCAATCAAGCTACTACATAGTATAGAAGATATAATGAACTTACATGTCTAAAACAGAGGCATCATATAATTGGCCCTCTGGAGTCCGGAATATAAAATAATCATCTCTTGAGACTTTTGTTAAGTCACTGCGGTTGCTTAATCTATTTTAAGGCAAACAAACAATTAATTTCAATTTTTCTTCCTTTCTATATCACAAAACGTGAATAAAAGTTAATTTTTACTCACTGTTTGAACTGTTTAATCATTAATTTGATAACTGTCATCCCTTTGTAAAAGCTGAATGTATTAACAATTCGTTGACTAATTAAACTGCCATCAAAATTAGTGATGTATGGCTCGATATCTTTCCAGATGGTGTCACAAACCAAAACCACGTCTGCTGAGCCTTTCATTTTAATAACCAAGTATTCCCATAAATTCTTACTGCTGCACTGGTGGGCAATTCTCAGGATGGCAAGTGGAATCCAACTGTTTTCCATTGGTGTGTTTACAATTTCAATGAGAATCTTCTCACATGATTGATCCTGCAATTATTTTAAAGCAAATATCATGTGTAATTTCATAATAATTGAATATGCAAACGTAAACATCTTGATCTATAATCATATTGTGACGCGCATAATAAAGCAATAATAGTAAGGTTATGCTTTAAAAACGATTCAGAACATTGCGATGAATGATGAATGGCGAATGGAAAATATAATACACAATTACCGAAACGAATCCTTCTGCATTTGCTTTTTCAAGGGCCAAAATAACTTGGGGAAGAGCATTAACTGAGGACTGGCTCAAAGATTTGATGGCATCAGATATCTAAATTGACAATTAACAAATTCTTAATCTACAATATGAGACCAAAATTTATATAACAAATCAAGAAAATTACATCAAATTTTTCGCTTCCAAGAACCAAAGCCACAGCTCGGTACAATCCTTCAGTGGCTTTTTTGCTATTCTTTTGTATTATTCGCTTTGCAAGATGAATTATCTGAACTCTTGTGATCGAGGATAACTGTGCAATGTTTTTATCGCTGACATGGTTCAGGACATTGTTCGCTATTGTCAATGTATCTTCTGACACATTAAATCCCTTAATCCAGCCGATGGTTATTATAGACGCCAATGGGATAGCTTCTTGTAAAGCAGTGGGCTATAAATAAAAGATATAGTTTATAGATAGCATTCCCTTGGACATCAATTATGTAAGAAAATAAAGTAGTTAATAGTTTTACATTTGATTGTATGGACAGCTTAGACAATGTCGAGCATAAAACATTAATGAACTGCTCTAAATGACTTGCACGATTTTCGTTAAAATAGGATGCTAGTGCCATGTAAAAAGCACCACGAACTTGACCTTTCGTGTCATTTAGTCCTTTTGGTATATATGCCGTTATAGCTGTCGACTTGTCTTTATCCGACAAATACTCGCACCAAAGATAAATTAAATGAAAACATTCCACTAGAGTTCCATCGTGCACTGCATAAGAAAAACATAATTAATATAATGTAACATCTAAAAGCATATACTATTTTATTACGAAAATGGAAATGTGACAAGTTACCTTCAGTTTCCACAATCTTAATCAACTGTGCAATCAACCATTCCGACAAGCGATTCATGCTGGCATTAGAAATTTCTTGGTCTGCTGGAGTCTTCACATTGATATTTATGCCACATAGTCTCATCCCTTTTAAAGCCTACATAAATACAGAAGCACGAATTATTACTCTACACTCTACATTCGTTGTAATACTAATCATTGGTTTTTACAAACTTTACCTCTAGGATCGTAATCTTGTGAGCAGCTAGTGTTAACTTTCCTTCTGAACCATTAAACACCGCTATGTACCACTCCAGGACGCTTTTCATCACTTCAAACGTATTTATCTATGTACAATGAGAATCGGCGTAATTTAGGAACGACGATAGCATGAAACAGAATTGTTACAAGGGATAACTTTTATTTTACCTTTTTCACTAACGCCACCGAAGCTTTTACAGCATCTAGTCTTGTAGTTTCTGACTGAGAATGCAGATGAACTGTTAACATTTTTGCAATAGACAATCCACTTGGTGTCAAATCTGAGTTTATGTTTTCAAGAAGGTAACCAGCTCCCTAAGTACAAATGAAAATGAAACTTCAAGTAATCTTAATTATTTACATTTTCATTTTTATAATTCTACAAATATTTGTAGTCTTACTGCGATTGCTGTTTCCGGGGATCTTAACAAAGCTTTCTGAAGGGTTGGTATAAATTTTTGCTCAACATATCCGGGGGACGGGTCATACGGAGCTCCAAAATAAAGTCCAAGCTCGTCAGACATTTTCTCCAAACTCCATAAGTCTGGAGCTTCTTTTGACGTCAAACATTTTTGTAGAAAGACATCTCTAACCAGCAACATTGCTCTATTGTACTCCTCTTTCTTGCTCACACCTCCTTCGCCTTTCTCAGTGACCGATTCCTCAAATTTCACCACTTTTGAACAACCAGACAAATATGAAACGACGACAAGGTGTTTTTCATCGTTCGCCAGGTATTTTACTAGTCCCGTGAATGTTACTGCACTAATCGATGAGCAAAATATAGTGAGTTTTTTCGCCACGAGATTTTCTAAACGTTGAACACGGATCTGATTAGTCAAAACTGAGAGCAGCTCAGCAAAATTGGGACTCCATTCATCCCGTCCTGTGATAAGGGTCCAATTTAGTAATCCTAGTGCCAGTCTACTGGTTGCTTTACTACATGGATACAAACAAAAAGTTTTACAAGTCTCTTTCAATTGCAGTAATAACTTTAAAAATACATTTAAAAAAATTCTTACGTCACAACAGCATTTTTCTTATTTTTGAATGTTTCTAAACAAACAGCAGAAAATATTTCTTGAAAATTGACTTTGCTTTTGTCACACTGAGTTCTTATATATCGTATCAATCCCCTGCAAATGCTTCGGGATTTTCCATTATAATGCGGGGAGATTAGAACAATCACTTTCGACAGTCCTCGAATAATTGCTTCTGACAGAGCTATTAGAAATAATTATTTTAATGATTATTAAACGTAACTTTATACAATCCAGGTAAATAATGCAAAACAATTATTAGCTCATTTACTTAAAAATAAAAATAATTCTTACTTAAACATTTGAGGGAAGTTAGAACTTCTTGAAATACTTCAGCTCTGAAGTTGTAGCTACTTGACTGAAGTGCTTTAAATGGAAAAGCATTTAATACTTTTATCGCTTGCTACAAAAAAAGTAAAAAAGATCAATAAAAATTGTTATTAGTTTGGTATGATCGTACAATACTTCTGCGCACATAAATCAACGTTACCGTTTCCTCCGTCATGGTTGTTCAGATGACCATTAATTTCTTGGTCGGAGTTAATTGATTTCAAATCTGCAATACTCGGTTGGATGTAACAGCAAGTCTAGAAATCTCTGTTCACTGGTTCAGCTACTTATAAGACAATAATCATAATATAATCTAGGCAATCAGGTATTAGTGACGGAAAACAACGGTTGACTGCCGGCTTGTTGTTTGTAAATGTAGTAGTGAACATATGATCAATGATCAATGATGAATAAATTCACATTCAACATTTGGAATTCATCCCATCACCCATCACTCATAAATTAAACTGAGCAATATTCTATAATTCTGATAACGGATGATATGAAGTAAATCACTGACAATTAAATTAATTATTTGGTATCAATCATCAATATTCAAAATAATATGATCGAATAAGTTTCAATGTTGAATTTATTGCTTTCAAAACTTAACACAACCCGGCAATTAACCAGTCAGTGTCAGTCGTTGACCGTTGTTGGTTGCAATTTTTCACAAATTAGAAATTAATGAATGGTGACTGCTGTCAACAAAGTCAACAATCAACTAGATTGTTGATTGTAGATAACTACTACATACAACATACTTCAGTTACTTCATAAAGAGATTTTGTTTCTTACCTTTAAAACTGGTAACTAGTGGCCCAGTCACCACTCATCGGTGTGTTCCGAAACACCTAAAGATCTACTCTACTCTAAAATCTAATCTACTGACAACTGATGAATGAAAATTGAGTGACAAATATTGAATATTGAATGTCGATCACAAATTAAAGAGACAACTAAAATTTAAAAATCTACGGAGATAGTAGGTGGACAAACAACCATTTATCAAATTTCGGCGTCCATACAATCAACAATCTGATTAGCGTCGGTCCGATTTTCACGTTCTCGTTTTGTGCAATTGGAAAACTGCAATGCAATTTCTAAGAATCAGCCAACTAACTCGTTCGAACACGTACGACACTCGCACTCTGCTCAGTCCGCTCGCTCCGACTCAGCACATGTCACAACACAAGTCGCTAACTTTGCAGAGCGAAGACAGCCGACATTAAACAACTAGGGATAGTACCTGAAGGCACCTGATAATTTGTGATAATAATCTAACAATGAACAATGAATGACAACTCTCCTACTATGACATGACACCATCCAAATTTATTAAATACTGAAGATACGATTGTTTCGTGAACGAGTTTAATAATTTTGGTGTATAATAAAAAACTTTGATCCCTGCTAACTTATGCAACTCAAATTAATAACTATAAATAATATTATTATTGAAATTAGTGATAGCAATAATGGAAGAATATAATTTTCAGAGGTAGACCAAATGCATTGACAAATTACTCAAAATACTGTCAAAATACTTCTAAATCGCCATATTGCATTTTGTATTTTGCAAAACAAATTTTCAAAATGTATTTTGAGTATTTTGTATTTTGACTGTCAAAAATGTATTTAAAATACTACAAAATACATGAAAATACGTTAAAAGAATTTTATATTTTGAATAATTGTAAATATTTGAGTAATAATAAAATTTAAAAATATATATTTTGGATTTTGGAGTTCGAAAGTATTGTGTTTTGTATTTTCAATCAATTTATTTCGTCCAGCTCTGTTAATTTTTGCATTATTATTGGGAAAATTGAAATTGGCCATTGCACAGTTTGTTATTGCGGAAGGTTCTGGTTTTCACACTATGGAACGCCATTAATTATAATTTTACAATACATCGCTTGAATTTCTTTTAATAAAAAGGAAGCAGAAAGAGAGAGAGAGAAGTTTTCATCAAGTGTTGCAGATATACTTTACAAAGTATTTCGGATAACTTCACTACGCATACATTGGGAAAAGTGTTAGATTTGGAGTTGAAGTAGAAAATAGCATGGCAGAGTTTTAGTAAAATGGAACCGGTCGGCGGTGAGCCCAGTGCAGTGAGCCGTCGGTGTCGCGTGTGAATCTGAACTTCATACTTTTTGCCATGTAGCCCAATGTCCTTTCTCGCAATTTACTTTACGCACAAAATCTTCAATTTTAACTACTTTCAACCTGATATCTGTTTGGCGCTGAAACTTGTTCAGCAAATCAGATATTTTGTATTGCAATTAGTTTTCAGCGCCAAATGGAATGTCATTTTGTGTTTCATCATGTGGCCCAAGAGTTAATCATTATTGGCGATTATCAGAAGTCAGAGTAGAAGACTACGATATCCGTGGTTGAATTGATATTTGTACAGATATTCTACGAATTGTAGGATAAAATCTGGTGTCTGTTTAGCTGGGGCGAAATGATTAATTGTTAATGCAGCAAGAGGACTTTTTGTAGATAAATTAAATACAATTCTGAGGTTAGGTACTAAAATAATTATTATTATTTACTTCCAAATATCAACTATCAATTACCAATATAAAGAGTGGTCTTTTTATAAAATTATAATTACTGTTGCAGTATCAACTGTAGTATTGGATCTGGCTGGATAACTGGCAACGGAACCCGGATAACCTCCCGTATTAAGTCGTAAGTATAAATATACCTTTACTAATTAATAAATTCTGCCAATATTAGTAGACAGTAAAAATGCAAATATGAATTCATTATGTCAAATAATATTGTTTCATTAACCAATGTATGTTAAATTAATTTTGTAATAATATAAATCATTATAATTAGCTGCTAATTGGAAATATATATGGACAATGGATGACATATCTTCCGAGTCCTGTCCCAGCCTAAGTGAGGAACAGGTTAATAATCTGCACAGTGCTGGAATCGTTAAATTGCTTGACTTCTTCGTGAATGATCCACAACACATAAGACAAGTAGCAGGGATGAACTTAATGGTACATCTTATGTAATTTTTAATTATTTTAATTATAGCTCCAAAGCACTTGGATTTATGATGACTGGGATTATATTTAAACATGAATTTCTAGGGGTATGAGGCTTTAAGAGACGAAGTACTTCAGTTCTTACGACCTGCTCCATTATCCCTCAACGAAGTAGGATCTAAGCTAAGTGAAACTGCTGCATCCGACATGGTTGTAGCCACCGGCATTCAGAAGTAAACCGTAATTAATTTCCTTAATCCAATTATTAATCTTCAATGATTCTTATTGTTCATACTCGATATTTTAGATTAGACAAGTTCATGGGTGGTGGATTATTACCAGGGGAAGTTCTGGAGTTGTATGGAAAACCAGGAACGGGGAAAACTCAATTAAGCATTAACTTGAGTATTAATTTGTGTCGAAAAGGAACTGTGGCCTACTTTGATACGAAGAACGGCGTTTCGAAGCGTACTTTACGTGCCTACAAGAGGCGTGGCGAGAAGGTTCGATTTTATTATTCTTTTCTTAAATAAATACTGTATTCCCTTTGCCATGATATCCCACATTCCCTCTCACACAAGTGAGACTGAGCAAGCAGATGTAGACTATTAAGTATTCCCTAGTTCTAAACTCCCAGGGCAAATAATGTTTTTTTCGGGTATCTAAATAAACTATTGATACTAATAAACTATTGACACTAATATTGCAAACGATTATCGATTTACTCGGGGCTTTAATAGAGGGAATACATCATTAGCATTACAGCATCATTTCTGGTTTTGACGTTATTCGAAACTGTTTTTAATTCTTTAATGTTTGTTTATAGACGTTGACAAACTTCAGAGTATTTAAAGGTACTTCTCTGAAAGAAGTAAGGAAAAAGTTGACTGATTTCAGCTTTGTAAATATGTTCGGACAGTCCGACTTGTGCCTCAGACTGAGAGCAATAGTCATTGATTCTTTGCCTATGTTGATCTATCCTGCCTTTAGCGATGAAAGAGAAGGTAATTACAATATTTTTAGTATTTGCACATGATACAAATTTAAATAGAAACGAAAAGTAATGATTATTTATCTTTTGTTGCAATAAGCGTGGCGATTCTATTTGGAAAAAATTAATGAGCAGATTAATCAACTTCGCAGATGTGGTGTCATAATTATTTTTGTTAATCATGAAGTCACTAAATATAAGAACTGGAATGATAAGGGAGGGCAAGTAAATACTCCAACTGCACTTGAACCTGCTTTAGGAAAATTTTGGGGTCATACTCCAAATTTTAGACTTCTTTTGTCCAAATCAGGGATACACGATGATCCTTTCATCAACGGAAATTTTGTCAAGGCCTCAAGGAATGTAGCTACCAAACCGTTTCACTTTAAAGTTACCAATGCAGGCATTGAATAAAGCAATGAGCCAACAATGAAAATATTTTGGAGTACTGTCATGTGTAAGTACACAATGTGAGTCAACTGCTTATATTAAATGTCTTTCATTTGTATGTATTGTATTGTCGTTAAAAGTTCAAAGTAATATATTTAATATTTTATACTTCAAACTCAGGTCATTCTCATACTCATATTCATAGTTGTACATTTTTCATTTTAATTGATGTACAATCAGTACTTATGACTCAATATGTACACTTTGATTAATTTATTCTACGAACGCCATTTTTGAATTATTTTTAAATTAATTAATACATACTAGATACTACTGATACTAAATTATGACGACCAAATTTATGCCACAAAATGATTTGTTTATGCTACAGATTAAATACAAGCTATTAATATGATTCGCGTCGATTAATATGAGTAAATAAAAAAAGTAACAATAATAATATAAAATTAGAGCAATTAGTGCGGTTCATATTGTGGTAATATGCTTGGTTTAATTAAACTAAAATGTTAGTAAAGAATAAAATAATGTGTAAAGAACCTCTAGATTCTTGTAAAATGCTAACGTTTGTAATAATATAAAACGTTGATACAATATCGCAATTAAATTTCAAAACTTTATTATCTTATAGAATGTTGTTGTGAAACACCTAATATTTTCATGAATTAAAATATAATCAGATGCCAAAATTAGTGCATGGTTAGTTATTTAGGTAATAAAATTTAATAAATATACCAGTCTTTGGAATTAGTTCCATACATAACTATTGCATAGTAATTAAATTCAGTCCCACTTTAAGGCAAACATTTTATGAGCAAGTTTTGATTGAAATGACAGGGATATTTCTTAAGCAGTCATTGATTTGAGTTGTGCTTCGATGCGAACTATTTCTTCTTCAAGGCGAACTTTCAAGGCTTCTGTTACATTTTTATCCAGCAATGATTCCCGAGCAAATCTGATTTTTTCTTTCATCCCTGCAATGTTAGAGAACACTCGAATGGCTTTGTCCCCACAGGTTATAAAGCACTTGTCATCAACTGCGAATGCCATGTCTCTGATGTAACCTGAAATACACAAATTGTCGATTAAACTAGTTGTGTCGAAATGCTTAGGTAATTTACATAAATCATACTAATATTATTTACATATGTGATATAAAATTGATAACGAACTACCTATTCAAAGCATACTTTAACACGATTTACCGTTCTAGTCTCTGGCTACCAAATACAACCACGCTAAACGCAATTAAAGTGGCATACAACATCGCATACAAAATTATTCACTCTTTAGACAAATTCTCAAGTGCTAGTAACAATTTCGTCTCAAACAACATCAACACCTTCTAAGCTGAGCTGTACTAAGAATAGCCATCACAACACAATAATACCAATTTACTCGTGATACAGACTTATGAGTTGTCACTCACATACGTATACAGAATCACACCTCTCTCAGTATTGGCACAACTGATGTGTAATTATACCTTCAAACTCATGTACAACATTTTCAACAGGTGAATTTGTAAACACATGTATACCTAGTTATAATTCCTTAATTTTAGGTTAAGATAGTTATGGGTCTTTTCATACTTCCTATAATAATAACGAAGTCGATGTTCTTGAATAAATTATAATAGCAATAATCATTTCTGCATACCCTCATGAACACCTTCCAGGCTAAAGAGTATTTCTCCGGAAAACGACGAAAAGATTTTGACGTCTCGATTAACTCCCACGAAAATCAACGAGTCCTTTGAAATTTTCACGAAAGGATTTACTTCCAGATCATTCAGAAGACTTGGATCCAGCTTGCCAACGGTAGATACCGTCACCCGAGTTCCTGGAAAGTAATGATAGTAATGAACCAATGGAGGATAGATAACTAAAAGAAACTACAAAACATTATAGACACTTTTATTTGGGATCTAATTCCTTTAGACTTTAGGCCTTGGGCATTTCTAATGTAAAACAATACATCAAAAGCTTATGCAAACAAACCAAGTGTCATACGCCTCACCCTTACTTCAATCGAGAAATTGTAAGAAGAAGAGGTCTAATAGTGATTTAGTGAAACAAATATTTTGAATTCAGAATTTCGGGTAAATACTGACATTAATTTTTTGGGGTCTATTGACCTATTATGACATCACAGAAAATATTCTGTGGAAGAACAAATATTTATTTATCTTTCATTTCAGTGGTACTGGTGACGGTGACTAGTTTACAGTTTTGTACAGGGCCAAATGATCAATCGGTTATTTAAAGAAAAAATAAATGTAACATACCTCTTAAATCAAAGAGTCTCCACACTCCAGTTTTTGTTAAAGTGACAATCATTGATGAATCAATCTTAAAATCCAAACTGCAGACTCCACCATCATGCCCTTTCATAGCTTCGAGAGCTGCAACTTCGACAGTTTTATTGTGATCTGATTTGGCTACAACACTATATCGATTGACCACCGCTTTCTCTCCACCAACAACTACGTAACGACCACAAGGAGAAATTTTAGCACATAAAGCCTGACCAACGTCCACATTCATTTCTTTCAAGACACTTCCTTTCAAGTCCCAAATCACCATACGACCATCAGAAGAGCAACTCATAACGTAGGTTCCGTTACACGCAATCCCTAGTCCAATGATTGTTTTAGAATGAACCTGCGCATTTAAAATTGATTAAAACTAAGATATAAATACAATAAATTTCGTGGGGGTATAACAGTCAATAAAATTTCGTGTTGACCTTAGGGTACTTAATTGCCATTTGAATATTTCCTAAGGAACCGTCTGGCTTCTTTCCGATCTTAAACACTTCAATTTCTGGCTCTTCAGCTTTGGAAATTATAAAAGCTTTATTATCTGGACTCCAAAAAAGTAGATTCGCAGAATCAAATTCGATATTGACACGAATTTGTTTATGATCTTTGTTGCTAAAATCCTTTGTTAACCAAATTAAAACTGTACGATCTGAAACAAAAGCAGTCAACATTCAATCAATTTTTATAATGAGACTTTTTGGTATAGATAAAACTTTTATAGAAAAAGTAATCAATCGATATTGTCAATTCACACAGAAAGTTGTTACTTAATTAATTGAAGACTCACCTGGTGCGCAGGAAGCCAACAATTTTCCATTAGAACTGATTTGTAAATTAGAAACGGACGCAGAATGTCCTTTTAAAGTGGTTGATAACCACGGATGGTTAAATGGAACAACACTTTGATCGTCACGTTCACTGATGGTGCGTTTTGACTTTACAGCTTTCTTCTCCGGCACTTGCGGGACTTTCTTTTTATTTGTCTTCTCATTTTCCTTCACTTTAAATTAAAAACGTTGCATCATTGATTATTTATTTCATTCATTTTGTGACACCAGATAATAAGAATTCAAAATTAATTAATTAAATCATATAATTAGCAAACCATTGTTTGGTGCTGAATGTGCCTTAAGAGACGAAGTAGATGCTCCGAACACTGTTTTTCTGACGATCATCCATAGTATCCCGCAGAGTGCGAGTGTTCCTCCAACATAAAGACTCACGAAGAAATAATGATCCATATCTTCACCGGTTCTCCAGTACGAAAATAAACCTTTACAACTCCAAAAGTCCCTCAAATGTATTTTGAATGAATAACTTCACCTAAAATTCAAATTCGAAAAAATTACAAATGCTATTAAACATCAATCTCAAATTAATGAACATGAATAAATTGTGAACACCGAACGAAAGGTCATTTCATTTTTCATCAGTCATGCAAATTAAGGCTATCAGTTATTAGAATTCTCGATTCTACAACATTCAACATTTTAAAGTTTTCCTTTTGAATTTTAAAGTTTTTTTAAATGAATCAATAACATTCAACATTGAACATGACAAAAAACAAAAGAAAAACAAGCAACATTTGATATTCAACATTTATTAACCGGCAAATGACAACTCTACCTTTGACCTTCTCAGAATCCAGAATCCACAGTTGTCAGTCGTTGATTATTGTCAACTCTTTACACTTTTGATTTTTAGTAGCCAGCACTGGTTGTGATTATTTAAATTTCAACGAGAATAATTAATTAATAAACTATCAAATTTACTCGACTTCCTTTCCAATTAATGACGGGCTGTCCAGTTCCAGAGCACAATTTGCACTTTGTGATTGAAAACTGAAATGCAGAAAATCTGTTCCGCAAACCTTCGGCTAAAATTATATTCGGTGTTCTTCTGTCTGTCTGACTGGATTCAATTCAAGTCACCGCGAAATACAAGCGCGTCGGCTACATGAAGGTTTCGATATGCCCCATTCGTATCCAAAAGTTTCATACCCAATGCCTCAACACTTGACAATTAAAACAATTAATTGTCTTATAATATGGCCCTAATTTTATCATTCGATTATCACATTGAAGTTAAATGAATTTATTCATCGCTTTTCACCCCTGAAGAGAACAATAAATTGTACTGGCAATACTTTTCTAACCTTATTGAGTTTTATACAAGAAACTTAGAAAAGATCTATATGGAAATTCCAACCAGTATTTACGGTAGCTTTTATTTACATACTGCGGGATGTGTACGATCCTCTTTCTAACACCGGAAATAGATTGGGTTCCAAAAGCACACATCTTCATTCAAGATTGCTTCATTCTGTAGAATCCTTTGATAATAACACACGAATTTTACTTTTTCGTTGTATAAGTAGTATTCATGTTTTTCTTTTAATGCAATAATTATCCAATCTCTTCTATAAATCAAAAAATATTAATCAGTTATTCATCATCAATGCAACCATTGCTTTACTTTAGACACAACCGTTTGTCTTTGTCTACCATACTTTGAAGCCCTTTTTTCACAAACGTGCTTCAGAGTATGGACATTTCGAAGATCTCCTGTTTTTCTTCTATACAGTTGACATTTTTTCGAAAAAATAAAAGAGTATATTATGATAGAGCATATATTTAGCTTCCAGATGACATTTTTGAATTGTCAATTGGATTTTCCATTCCAGAGAAATCATCGATTAGCTTAGCACATTTCATACAACTGCTTAAACCTACAATCGCGATGTGATGATAAACTCAACTCAAATGGTGTATTCTCACTCTAATGATTACACGATTTAAGAACACACGTTTACTTGTCGGGTCAAGTCGGGTGAGATATTATTGGTCACAAGCAAACGTTCATTTGTAAAATGATAAAATTAAATATTTGGTAGCCACTGTATTGCGTAAAAGTTACATAGTACTTATACAATATGCTGCCGTTCCAAGCTGCAAGTGATGTAAATAATTAATGTGAATCATAGCCCTTTAAAATAATAACTACCCAGTTGCGGAGTCGTGTGAATTATGTGGGAAATTACTACTGCCAATTATTTATTACCATGTATTTGCATGTAAATGTTCGAGTCTTTGTCCTCCAACCTTAATAGCTGCATGCATTTAGCTTAGCTAATACGCACGATACTCTCAGTCTCAGTCTCAAGACTCTCATTCACCCTGCAAAATGCACGATACACGTTTTCGCCTGTTATTAGGTACGCTTTAGTTAACTTTAGTAGCCCGTTTCATGAGAATTTCCGTTGCAGGAATCTTCAGATTTGTTTCAATCATGTTTGTGTAACATTTCAACCAATCCAGGAGGCATCGCATTCGTATTTTATGGTACTTATGCTAAAGTGAGAATTATTGCTCTGTCCCTGGTGGTCTGGTAGTGACTGAGCAATGAGCAGTTCTTCGTTGTACATAAAAATTCTGACTAATAAAGCTTGACTTTGTGACTATAAGTCTATGACTAGAACTTTGCTTGACTCCGAGTCATAAAACGAATCCAAGAATGCAACTTATTGTTTTAGAATTTCTCGCATCATTGTACTTCTTTTCGCAATAATATCAGCATCAGTGCAGAATAGCAGGATGCTTAAAGTCGACTACTTTTACTACCACCGAGACTGAGCATTCACGGAGGAGGATTATCAACTTTCAATTATATGACATAAAAACTATCTTCCAAGTGGAAATAGTTTCTATGAGTCTTGTATAAATAAAAGTAGCCGATCCGGAATAAGTGGATTTCTCTGTATTGCTATAATATTACTGCCACTATTGCAGTATTGCAACTTAAACACTACTACTATTACTACTACTACTACTACTCTTAGTAAATTTTATGACAAAGCAAAATGCAAATAAAATATACAGTGAATGTGCATGTAGTAGTAGTAGTAGTAAGCAAGCACATGCAAAGGAACATCGTTTTTACATAGCTAATCCAGAATACTTTTATGCAAACACAATGTAGACGCAGTACAATGGAAACTTTTATTAAGACGACTTATGTTTGGTTTTCGGTATGTACAACTTCCTATATAATATAATGCTATTCTTGTATTGTACTCTTGTCTTTGGTTTTGCTACAGTTTGCTTTATTGTTGGAGTTAGTTATTCTGTTGTTGCCTTTAACATAGAAAGCATTTGAGACAAGATCGAGATTGGAAAGGTTGTTTACGGACTGTTGAGTACGGGTACCTCTTCTTCTTTACGAAATCCCCTATATACACATGCATTGCATGCGTATCAAGATAAATGTACTTGCTTCATTATTAGGTATTAATGTACATGCCAAATACCAACATACCTTTAAAACAGTAGTGATGAGCTGATGTGTATGTAATATGCCTACTAGCTACACTAACCACGTCTACCTTTGTTGCACCTGTCCGCAGCAGCTCCAACACTCAAGGGAACGTGTACCTACCACGTCCTACTCTTTAGGGAGGATGCACAAATCAATCATGACCTTTCCAGATTACATTGTGCATATTCGATATCTGCAAAACAGACAAATTCGACTACTGAGCCATCTGGTATTTTCTGAG
>JABASD010001613.1:0-37264 GCA_019776165.1 Pogonognathellus flavescens
TTGGGGATATCCTCCGATAGGGGTAGGTCGCCGAGCGAACGCTCGGGCTTTTTATCTAGTATACATATAAGTAATTAACATAGGTATGCATGATCACAATTCATGCTTCTTAAGAGAAGTGACTTACCTAATTCAAATGTTAAACCGATGTGACAAGAATGAGAAATTCTATCATAGCTATCACTATATTATATAGCTTAAGACAAATGGACAAGCTCATTCACTAATCTATGTAGCTATGTACATTCAGCTACATAATAAAGTTATGTTATCAGTTTAAATGTAAATGTATATCCAGAAACTTACTTTTGTATAGGTCTGAGTGAGTGAATGTAACTAATGTTGTTGTATACTATTATAATTTAATGAAATATGTATGCATAAGACACGTACTAGAGAATACATACCTAGACTGCATGGATTATGGATCGTAGTTTCGGTTTCTTTCCTTTATGAACTGCAATTAACCTGATAGGATGATAAAAGGCATAGTAAAGATTACACTAATACTGGAATTAGGCGGGCAACATTTCTTATTATTTCCTTATTATTATAAGTAAGAAGCAATTTTTGTTGGGAATTATTAGAAATATGTTGAATGAAGGAATATCTACTATTTCGCAGTCATAATTTATTAACAATTTTCAGTCTTTTGAAGGGTCCTTTTTCAAGTCTTGCTGTTGTACTTTTAAGTTCATAGCAGATAGGTTTCTTAATTCAAATTCTAAAAAGAATCTTATTAATAAAAATAACAATGAAGATTTTTACAATCAGATTTTTATTCATTGTAAGTGAGATTTTTAGTTCATTGCTATGTCAGTGTTCCAGCCAAAAGCTGCTTGTAGTTATGTTAGATGGGTAAGACTCACATTTTTAAAGTTAATAGATATTATTTTTGTTTAATAAAATCTATAGGTCTTTTGTTGCCGCGTGTAGGTATGTTAAGAATAAATATTTCTAGATTTCGATGGGATTATTATGAAAGTTTGCAAGAGAAATTGCCTGCTCTTACAAAATTTATTTCCGAAGGAGTTAGAGCTGAATGGGTTGAGCCAATTTTTCCAAGCGAGACTTTCCCTTCAATGACAACAATTGCCACTGGAGTGTTTCCGGAAAATCATGGAATCATTGCTAATTACATACTGGATAGGAGCGCTGAGGATGATCAAGATAAATTCATGCTTAGAACAGCATCAAAACGTCAATGGATGACAGCTGAACCTATATGGATAACATCGACGAAGCAAAACAAAAAAGCTTATGCTTGTAACTGGATTTATAGTAATAATTCTTATGATGGAGTTTTGCCAGCAAAATATTCACTGTATAGAGGAAATGAGGAAGTGGCTGATTTGGAAAAAAATCTTAACGTAATAGAAAAATTACTCAGCGAAGATTTTTCTCTAGCCATGGTATTATTGTTAACTCTGTCCATTTTCAAAAAATAACCTTGGGCCAACTTGATTATTATTATTATTTTGATTATAGGCAATTAATTTTTTACAGGTGTACTACAGTCTTGTTGATTCTCATGGACATGCGGGAGGACCATTTTCAACAGAAACAAACAAATCCGTGATAAATTTTGACAAAACATTAGAACAGTTCATGACAAAACTTGAAACGTCGAAAATAGGAAAAGAGGTATGAACACACAGTCAATGTAGAAGCTTTTTGAATGAATAAACTCAATCTAGTTTCTACTTTACACATATTTTTAATCTGTTAATGAATTTGAATTGTTTATTGCGTATACTTCCTTGTACAGCTAAATATTATTCTGCTAAGCGATCATGGAATGACTAATTCCAATGTGAAAAATGATGTTATACCTGTGAGATTGTCGGATTATATCACTATGGACTATGTGGACAGAATTGTAGGATCAAGAACACTTTTAAATATAGCGTCATTTCCGAATTCTACAGAAAAAGTTTGTGAAAACTCGTTACCGCAAATTAATAGCATTTGCACATCTCACTTTAATTCATAACATTGTTTTCAGTTGTATTTGGAGTTGAAAGCTATGCCAGGAGCCGATGTGTATAAAAAGGAAGAAATACCTGATGATTTCCACTACAAGAAAAGTCATTTCGTTTTAGATATTATTGTAGTTACCAAACCGGGCTACACTATTTTGAGTCTGTACGGTAGCGAAAAACAAATCCCTGCACCGGATTTAAAGTGTAATCTTTGTGATGAAGTATTGGGGGATCATGGATATGCAAATATGACAGACATGAGGGGAGTTTTCTATGCCAGAGGACCAGGTAATTTAATGTATAACTAATAAAGTGCGATGATAATATTTTATTTACATTATACAGTTAGAAATAAATAAACAATAGGAATTACTTAATAAAGTAATTTCATGTTTGCAGCATTTAAGAAGGGATACGTTCACACTCCCATACGATTGGAAGACGAGTATCAACTATTTGCATACGTTTTGCAAATAACTGCTTTATCTAACAACGGAAGTTGGTCTCGTGTAGTTGGAATGCTCAACTAATAAAAATAGTTTGCTATAAATTCATAAAAACATAATATTTGTATTTAAACACCAAAGAATGCACTAATTGTATTTTCACTTTAAATAATATAATAAAATGTTACACATTCTACTTCCAATTGCCTAACTAAATTGTAAATATGTGAGTTATCTGTAATATTCTTTTGCTAACAATAAGTAAGTTAGTAGAATATTTGCAAGTGTTACGTGTACAGTTGTATACACACACATTGCGGTAATATATTTTTTCACAAATTATCAATATTAACATGGCATTTATATAAAAGTTTATCTTTCGATGGTACACTGAATGACTATCTATATAAATATATATGTACATGAAATATTATAGAGTGCAAAATGGTATTAGTCATCTTGTATGTCATCATGTAAATAAAAGACTATAATCTTAAATCAGGTTTCTTATCTGAAATGAAGGACTTCGACATTCAAGGCAGAAGGAATGAAAATTATTATCTCATTATTTGCCTAGGTATACATAATATACAAGAGAAGAATAATGTGCATAACATAACTCATTCTCACTATGTAATTAATAATACTGGAATTAAACGGTCAGAATGAACAAGGTTGTGTCATTGACACAATAAATAGGAAATACAGATACTATATAGCATAAAATTAAATGATGTATGTTGAAGAATAACTATTAACCATTACATTATTTTTATATCGCTGGGTAGCCTTTTAGTAAAATTTTATTGCTCGAAGTCACGATTTTTTGCTAATTTTACAATAATTGATATTTTTGCTTATGATTCATGCACAATGAATCTCTTGGCCAAACCTAGTCATCATTGATAACTATTTTCATTTATTTGGTGTAACAATGTTCCAGTCAAAAGCTTCTAGTTGTATGTTAGACGGGTGAGACGTCGCCTTTTTTGTTCAAGTCGGAATTCTTAAGTTATAATCTAACGTGTAGGTAGATTTATTACTGGTCAAGTTATACGGTTAAGGTTATGGGATTAGGATTATTATGAAATTAGAAATTGCTTAGTCTGAAACAGTTTATTTCCGAAGCTTAACAGGTTGAGCCAATTTTTCCAATTGAGACATTCCCGTCAAAGCCAACGATTGCGACTGGATGAGTATTCCCAGAAAGTCGTGAAATTATTGACAATTACATATAAAAGTGGGACATAAATTACTTGGACTAAAAGGAATAAAGAAATTAACACAACATTTGTTTTGAACTTTTTTGAGTATCTGTTTGTATTTATTGACAATTCATTTCTTCAGCAATTAAGTATTTGATAATGTTTTAAATATATTTCCATACTGATTATACTGATATCATAAACTTATACAAAATGTTCACACATTTATATTCAGCATCAATGCGCAATGATACATCAATCAGTCTTTACCACAGCAATTTACTTTTTACACTTTAGTTTTAGATTTTAATTGGTTCTCACTTAATCATTTGAAAAACACTGATGATCATGTTTCGATTTTTTTCTTCACAGTAATTGTAGAGTCTCTAACTTCAATGGAAATAACTTGAAAGTTCTAAGCTAAATATGGTATAAGGTACAGAAGCACATAAATTTACCGGTAAAATCCTTTCTCTTAAAATTAATTTCTACCTTTATTGTAGTACATATAACGTAAATGTAGCAAATCATTAAAAATCCTCCAAAGTACTAGCAATGATTTTGATTTTGATATGATACATTAGGTACCTAGTGAAAGTATAATTTCAAATCTCTGTTGGAATTTCAATTATATTATTAAACGTTCTATAGTTTTAATTACTCTAAATAGAATATTTGTATGATTATAGTTTATTAGATAGCTGGAGGAACTGCTCTGCTGGATAAATTGCAAAAGATTCCTTCAGCATACCGACTTTTTAATTTACTATTATATTATCTCTACCTAACCAATAACCGAATAATTCTATTATTCTTAGCAGTAAACTAATTACAATTATAATAGGTATGGTACAAGAGCGTAACCAGGATTTTGAAATGGGGTGGAGGTTTTTTGGGGGGGTTGAGGTGTTAGAAGGACTAAACAAGCATATTTGTGTGGATACGCCCTTGGGACATAAATGTAATGTTTGGATTGGTTGGATATTATTTACTAGTGTACAGCTACAGTATTTATTAATTTGGATTGAAATTGCATGTTATTGTGTTTTAAGTGCACATGCATTATAATAAATCCTGAACGAAATACTACGGTCTTCTGAAATGAAAAGTTAAGTAATAATTCCGAAGAAACTGAAAACGCGTAGGTATGTTAAAATGCTAGCAAACTAAAAGAGTATTTACATACAGTTGCATATTTCATGCCAGACGAAGTTGTAAGTACGTATAATAAGTTTAACAAAGGATATTAGAGACATTCTTAGTATACTATTGGTTTGTCTCACTCGCAAATTCGCATGCTAATTTTATTTTATCATTGTAATCCTCTGAGTTTATAAATAAATTATGTACACAATCTGCAATCTTAAAGCTATTTTATCTTTCACCAACTACTTAAATGTCATTCTATCTGCATATGCTTTATCATTACCATTTCATTATTAATAGCGAACTGATGTTAATAATATTGCAACTTAAATGTATGTGAAATCCTGTCATGAGTATTTTTGTATTTTGAATTATGTATGTAAACTATTCCGTAAGACACTTTACAGAAAAATTATAGAACGAACTGCATACAGGTCTGGTAACTGGTGTTTTTTATGAATTAACTTTTTGTGTTTTGTATATATTATATTACATATAGGCATATCAACAAATTTATACAGAATTAAATTATTTGGCAGATATTTGGACAACTGTTGTACAGAAAATGTATCCTTATAAAACTGCAAGTAATAATTACTACTGCTGCTGGTAATTCTAAATACTGAAAACATTACTATCAGTATTACTACAATGAATAACGTCTACTCATCAAATCTTTTAAACCCTAACTCACCACATCATAAACTATCAAACACGCAATCTGTAAAAGCAAATTCATTGCACAGAGATTAAGATTTTAATGCAGGTCAATCAGACATATTTACACTAGGTATCTATTCGATAGCGTGTTTACTGCTAGTTAGTTTCTTAAAAGTACTACTGGAAGGAGCGACTAACCTATAACATGGTAGAAATCTTAACAAAAGTTGCGCAATGATATTTTAATCTTTTTGGGATATACACAATGAGTGCACATCCATTTTAGTAATTCTAATTAGTAACTCCACTTAATTATAATTATAGCATACCATTCTAGTACTTGTAGTTACTTATCTAATGTAAATCTAATGATGTTGCTTCTATCAGAGAAATATTTTCTTATTCTATTCCTAATCTATTTAAGTATGTTGTAAATGGAACATTAAAAATCACAAATACTATCGACAGACAATGACATTGCAAAACGAACATTTTTAATTATTTGATGGCTCTGTAGGTTTATCCTTAGACTTTTTCTTCATTTTTGGATAAGTGCCTAGTTGAAGTTGTTCGATTAGCCAACGATCGACTTGAGGACCCGAATAGTCTTCAGGGAATGATGGCTTTGGAGGTTTTATATAGCGATAAAGTCTCTCATTAAGAACGTAGAGTTGCTGAGCTTGCTTGCAGTCCACGTTGAACCACCAGTCGCATGTGAGAAGAACTTGAGAAAATAGAGTGCCATTTGGACAGAGAAAGGTCGAGTGACCATCGGTGAAGTCGCAATAATGCCAAGCCTATTAAAATCACAATCAATAATTCATATCAGTCAACTAGAGCTTGCAAAACATGCACAGGGATTGTTGTAACAAATAAAAAGCTTAGTGACTTCACGCAGACATTTATTGGTAACTTAATACAAATACTACATACACGCAGCATACAAATTAATGAATGTAAATCCTGTGAATGGATGTAAAAGTATGTGACAGGAGGACAGACTCAACGGAGATCGATTGTTCTAAAGTAACTTCTAAACTATTTGTATTAGCTTCGCCTTTTGTTTATTAACTGCACAGTATTTGCATAAGTTTGCATATTTCTATAGTCCGTCATATGAATGGGCTACAGTTAAAATTCATACATGTTTTGTTATTTTATATCCTATGCCAAAATAGGAAGTAATCATATTAAAATACTAGAATAGAACTATAAAGAAAGAAAATTGCATCAACTGACAATAAGTTTCTGTGCTTAATCGAATAAGGTCGTGCATGATTACAATATGTTATCTTTCTATAGTCTCTTGTCCTACTTGTGTTCAATTGGGCATTGATTTCTCACCATCTTTCGCTTTATATTACATATTATATCAAAAACAAATCATACTCTTACATATTACGTAATATTACATACGTACAATGGGACATTATTCTATAAAATATGCAAATTCATGCTATTGCAACTTTTCAAGAAGATTATAAAAGAAAAACTTTGAAATAAATGTCAATCTGTAATAATGGCTGGAGATATTTCTGAAAAGGAAGTATTTTTGCGATTACCTGGCATTTTGTGTCTATATCTGCAAAGAATCCTTTGTATCTTTGTTTACTGCAGTCAAATCCTGTGTAGGGGACTTCATCTAAGATAGGATAATCGATTCCGGGCATTCCTGGAATACTCGTAGCATCTGTCGTTCCATATTTTGATGTGACATCGGTAATCAGATTATTAGAAGTTGTGCTCGAGCTGAAATCAGAAATAATGGAGGCTGACGAGCTTAAATCTACAGGAGGAGGAGCGGTCGTTGTCGTTTCTGTAGTTGTGGGATTTGAAACATTGGCTTTGTCACTTTCAGTCGTCGTGGTCGTTGTAATAGTTGTAGCAGTAGGATTAGGAATGACATCGGAATGTAAATCTGTGTCTTCATCTTCTTCTTCTTCACTGAGACTCTGATTCTCGTGGAAGCCTTTACTTTTTACGGCATCGTTGTTGCTTGTGGCATCTTTGCTATCATTAGCATCATCCTCTAGGTCTTCGTCGTATTCGTCAGAATGAATTTGTACAGACGGTGTTGATTTGACAGGTGAATATGGAACTATGTGTTCTACCACGTCGTCCTGGCCGAAATAATGATTACTGGTAGGCCGGGGAGATTGCGACGGAGAAGGAATCGCTCTTTTAATATTTCCGTTAAAAAGAGAATCAAATCCTGATTTTGCGGAAGGTAATTTTGGCTTTGTCTTTATAAAATATTTACTATGATGATCATCAAAATCAGCAACGTTTTCAAGGTCTTCTTCAGAGTAGGAAGAATAAGGATAGAAATAAGTTGGGGAAGAACCTGCTGCGGCTGTGGCAATTTGTTCTTGCTTCCCGAAAAACTTGTTGTCACTGGATGGGAAAATAAAATTTGTTTTTGAACTCTGACTACTGTAGTTTACACGAGGTTCCGGCAGTTGTGGTGATGGTTGCTGAAACGGAAATTGAGCTGGAGGAACATAAGGGAAGGTTGTTTGATCAACAAGAAATTCCATCCAGTGTTTATCCGGCAATTTTGATGATATTAAAGAAGCCGACTTTTTTGCAGCATCTGACGCTGCCGCCGGAATAGTCAAGGCCCGACCGTTTTTCTCGTTATAATCATCATTTACATAACCACTACTGTAATCATCGTCATTATTTTCGTAGTTTTCATGATCATAAGATGACGATCCTCTTTCGTCAGATCCTTTTTGTCCCTGACTATGTTTCAGTTGTCTTTCTTGTTCTTCTGCTGCATCATAATTCTCATATAACGCCGGATTGATCATTCCCGACTCTCCATTATGCTTGAGAAAAACTTTTGGAGATTTCGGATGCGGGTAAGGATTCAAAGGATATTCTCCAGTGTAATTAAAAATTGGATTATGATTACTATAACTAGAATATGTAAATTTCTCTGTAGATGATGCCTTAGAAGTAAGAGCTGCAGATTCAGATGTTGAGGTAAAAACACACAAAAGAATTAAACTTATCAGTCCAAGGGGAAGACAAATTAAGACTGTAGTTAACCTCTTTCTTCGTCCATTACTGCTAATTGCTAAGGTGGTAGAAGTTCTTGAACAACAAACTGCTCTTGTCATTTCTGCAAAGTCAAATATATGAATTATGTTTACGATTTCATCAAAACCACATGAATGTCAGCAAAAAATAAAACCACAGCCAAAAGAACACACAGAAAATGATGATAAAGTTGCATGATTTTGGAAAGCGGGTGCATAATCGCCATTTAAAGCTTTCAAGATGAAATTGACACTCGTTAGATTGTTAGCAGTTAACAGATAGTCAAACCTGTTGATGTAATCGTGTTAATGGTAATGGGCATATCATGTGCACCGGCTTCACTTGACATGGCATTATTAATGCTATTTAGCTTTACAACTTGCGCCTTGTCTAAAAAAGTCTTCTCTTAGTGATTATTGTGGGTGTCTGTTTGAAAGGCGTTAATAAATATTTCGTTAGCTAAGGATTTTCAAATCATAATCGTCATTAACTGCTCAGTTTTTACTGCAGGACTATCATTATGGCAATGTGATATCGCACACAGATAGTGATAGTGATGATGAGATGGCATTTAGTGTGTACTTACCAAAATAATTATTGCCATACGATGCACATCATAATACACACATGAATTAAAATGTATGTACGTACCAAAGTTATACCCGCAAGCATGATCATGTGTTGTGTGTGTTATGTATGCAAATTACAAAGATAAGCGGTGTACTGTGGAAAATTGAATAAATTAATGTGAAGGATAGACAAGGCGTGATATTGACAGTCGAAGATGAACATTTGTTTATTGACAGATGTGCATAAAAGAAAAAGATGAATGTGGCAAGAAAGTCTAATGAAATTTAATTGTTGTCAAAAAGTTGGAAACTTTTATGACTGCTTGGGATTTAAGGGTCAGAGATGATTAATGACTGGGCAGGTCATGTCATATTCCAATTTCAAACATAATGCAAAGTGAATTGTGGTACTCTCACACATAAAACTTTATTTCGTTTGGTAATATCAGAATTTGGCTTTGACTTGAATTTGAATTCGTTTTACAATGCAACCTTTACAGTTCTGCCATATGCCATAATAATGTTAAGTGTTTGAATGTGTTAGTTAGGTTGTAATTGATATTGAGGTTAAATTGCTGTAATGGAAATGAATTGTAAATGTTTGGCTTTGGGCTTCCATTGTTCTAAGGAGAAATTCCCTCAAGACCTACAGACAAGAAAGCAAAGCATTACCTTGTCACTAATAAATTGCTCAGTTTGTAAATAGTAAATACCACGATATGACCATTGAACTGAATCCTGAAGTGAAGCAAATGCAAATGTGTTTAATTTTTACGTGTATGTATGCAACTCTGCATATATAAACATGATATGATTCTTAAAGTTCTTAATAGACAAGACATACAGAGCTATACACAACGAAATAAGCCAATAAGAGAAAATGAAAGGAATGAAATACAATTCTCCATATATTATTGTACAATGTGTATTAGTAGCTTTTATATGCATATTGATTTGTAAGGGAAACTTGACAGAGTATTTCCCTTTTCGTATCATTGTCCTGTGCACTCTTAAATAATTTCTTTTCTCTCTGTACAGTTGTTGTTTGCTTGCAGTATAGTATTGCCTACTCAAACAGTAACAGTCGCAGAGTCTCCTTCAAAAGTTACCAATGGACGAGCTTTGCATTGCATATTTGCATTTACAATTCCTAAATACCTACGTACAATATTATATTATTGATTTTTAATTAGCAGTCAATGTTCTATTGTCCAATTTCATGTGTTATGCAAATGCGCTCTACGTAAAAGTACATCCCAACTTACAACTGAACTGAAATTCAAAATAGGTATGGATATTATGTTGTGGTAATATCGCTAACACAATAGTAATATCATTTTTAACTGTCTCTGTATGTTCTTATATGCAATTTATTATTGTTTCAGTGTTGAAGATGATTGCTTTCTGTATGGCTTTTGTATAATTCGAATGTGTGTTTGTGACGTAGTGGGAGGTTACATGAATCACTTGCGATATATCACACAGATTCGTTATCTACTATATACGCAATACACACGTAAAATATTTTTCTAGGGTATATAGTACGATATGACGAGAAAGAAACATTCAGAACAGAAATTTTAATGCTATTGTATCGTATAAGTTAATGCACAGTATTAGAAATACTATACGTACAGAAGAATTGCAGATATTTATATAAGTACAAATACAAGCTTATTTATATTTATGTACAAGCATGGAAGATGTGTAAGATGAAATACCTACAGAGAGGGACGCTTATTGGGCAATAAACTGCAAATGCAATGGCACAACTAAAATTGAAGCCAAAAGCCATCGTCTCTTTGTCAGCCCCAGCTAAGTCAAAGTGTCAGATTTGAAAGTTTCCAATGAATTAGCATGATTGAGTTGGATTTAATTGCATGTTGCATTCTCAATTCTTTTTCTATATGTGTACCGTGTACACTAAACATATTAGGAATACATTTTACAACTTGTCCACTCACTTACTATTCTCCCGCTTCAGTTACATCTGCATGTTTTAAGCCATACAGTAGTGTAATACAAGTAAGTAAAGATTTAACTGTTAACTGCTCTATAGGGTGAAGTAATAATGAATTGCCATGGTGGATCTATTTATATACACATTTTCTTCCCAGTAGTATAGGCAGGTAGGTAGTGCAGTAGTGATTGTGAGATTTAATAAGTTAGACCAAACAAGATAAGACAAACTATTCAAGACTTTGCTTGTACGATTGCTACTTGTGTCTTGTCTTGTCCTCCTTTACCAAAATAATGCTCGCGAGATGCATACTAACTACTTTATTGCCATTCCTAGTAGTAGTACTGTTGAAAAATTACACTGATATTAATACTAATAATACTCTCTAAATAAATTCCCATCCCTTTCATGTATCTTTCCATCTCTCTCTGTCTCTCTCTTTTAACTTTCGTTGCAATTTACGACAAGATGACAAGAAGCACACACACGCAGAAGGTATCTCCTCCTTTTATGTTACAACAGTCTTGACGATATTCGGTAGTTAAAGACTCACGCGGTTAAAGTCATTGGCAATCATAATCGCTCAAGCCATGACTGCTTAAATTTCTATACACTTTTACTGTACATCGACTATTATGCGTATAAATTATAAATATATAGTAACTCAAGTAGAAATAAAAGCTCAGTTGAGAAAAGACGCTTTAAAAACAACAGCTAGGTATTAAGTAGTACCTACAGTGCGGCATTTTTGACATTTATAATTCCATGCACATGACATCGTCAAAATATGTAGCTTACTTTTTCTACCAATGCAATAGCATTCAAAATTTGAATGAATGTTCGTCTAATATTTCAGTGCTATTAGGTATACAGATAGTTTTTTTCTTCAAGCATCATTGCATAATATTGTAAGAAAATGCAATAAGTAAATAAAAGAAATGGAATGGGAAATCACTTACTTTGTGTTTTATGCTATGCTAAAGCATTAATAGGTTAAAATAATTTTAATTCTGTATGCGTTCATCACTATTAGTTTTACCTATGCTTAAGTGTTTGCACTAAAATTATTTACAGTGCCATGAGATGCAACTGTTATTATTTAGATTCTTCACTCATGTCCTTATGTGTGTAAATAAGGTACCTATAATATAGTACCCACATGCAGGTATATGATTTGCACATAAAATATTATTTCACGTTGCTGATTCAATAGAAAATCCAAGACTCAAAAGTATAAATAAATATGTATGAATTTTAAGTTAGTGTCAACTGTCAAATGACTTTGAAAGTATTGTGTGAGCTATTAATGTGCCTTTTGGTTTCATAACCCAGCAGCATGGATGGACAGCTAATTGAAAGAGAAAAAGAAGAGGAAAGTTTCGTAGGATTACTACAACTGTGTTTTTGTCATTACTTATGTCATAGTAGTCATGTCAAATCAAATAGCTGTCATGTTGGCTTTAGGCTTCTTAAAATATTAACTTCACTTCACAAGCAAAGAATAACATTACTCTCGTCTAACCATCTTATTGTTAGCATTTATTTCTATCCCAGGGATTATTATTGCCTTAACTTACACAAATACTATTCTTGTCTGTAATTTAGCACTCTCTGTAGAATCTGACTGTGTATACTTAAGATGCTTAAAATTAAAGAGGACATCTTCAGATTTCGTATTAATAATTGACTTGTCTGTTGCACACTCGATGGATGTGATTTTTAGCACTATTATTATTGACTCACTTGAGATTTCTTTAAAGAGGAAGCAATTTTCTTGTATGATGTGTGCAGATTGTAGATATTGGCGAATTAAAATAATAATAATAATACTATCGTCGTAATATCGACTGATTTAATCCAGCTAGACAGAGTGAGAGTCATCTGATCATCATCATCCTCATTATCACATTAATTCTTTGTTGATACATTCTACTACCACAATGGAAACCACACACAATATGTAGGAAGGCACGATTCAGATTACAATAACTATTCTAGGTATCTCTACACAGATATTTTACAGCTACTCATCGTAAAGTCCCACATAAATGTTTTCTCTATAAGTGTTGGGCAATGGAAGTCATTGTTGAGCAAACCAAATTGAATTGTATACAAGAATAATAATACGGCACGATCCTATCAACATTTTACATGCATTCCTCACCCAAGTCTCAACTAGCCAATATATTATTACTGTGTGTAATGCAATATTTATCGTTTTATTATTCACCTTAGAATATTAAAAAATTGTAATAATTGAAATATCAATGCATTGACACACTAAATGATTGTTTCATAAAATTTTCGACTTTTGTGTTATAAATTACTTTGATTTGACAGATTCCTCTGAGCCTTGATCGCTGGGTATATCATAAAAAGTCAAAAAATAATGACAAAATCCGTAAATTGAAAATGAATGTTTGTCTTTGCAAATATTTCCATATTAAAATTCTTTTACGATGGAACACGTAACAGGTTAAACTATTTATGAGAATGATTAAATAAGAGTCCCTGCAGGACACACTTGTGTGTGTGTGCATAAGGAAAAATGGTTTCCGCATGTCAGCAATGGAAAATTAATTATAATTACAGAGTGTGTTCATATTCACCCACTCATATTCTGCAAGTGTTGTGTTCAACCCCACGAAGAGCCTTAGGATGTGTTCACATATACGGTACGGTACTTATTTTGTTATTGTTGTTTTGTGTAAGTGTAGATTGTAATAATAATATTATTATTGCTACCATGATGCACTTATATAAGTATTATATTATGTATTATGTGCTTGTATGTATTCACAATGAACGAAGACTCGTAAAGTCGTAAATTGCAAAGCAGAGAGAGATATAGATATAATATTCGCAATGAAAGAGAAACTTTACAATTATTATCATTGTCAATACTTACATAACTAACATAAATATTACGGCAGTCAAGCGGCTTGCCATTTCATTTAAAATCCCGTTGTAGTTGCTGCAAGGCAAAACACGGCATTTTGTCTCAATCATTCATTCATCCGTCTTGTATAAAGATGTTTGCTTTTGAGGTGAGCATGTTTTTGGGATACGCCATTAAAACACACATAAGTGCTTTACTTTGTTGAATTTTGTACACCACAGCTTGAGGAACATGAAGCTTCCGCAATTGTGATTAGTTAATTCAGGGCTTTTCAACAATTCATCATGAATTTTCCGTAGAAAAAGTCACGTCTTGTTAGCATCTTTGTCTAGGTATTATTTTCTTTCATTTGTGTGTAAACTATACCTAGCTACGTCAGAAATATTGTTATTTACCACACTAATGCTAAGTAATCTCTTTTTAGCATTATCTTGTTTTGTATATAGGTACGCTTTGTTCCGCGGAGCTCTCTGGGGTTTTTGTAGATTTACTATGTACTAGCACATTTCTTTCTTCCTTTATGCATGAAAGTTAAAATACGTTATTATAAAAATAATAATACACTCCATGTTTACATCTTGACAATTACATTACGAACAACACACTATAATTTACTTTTTCCGTAGGTAGCTACAATTTGTGTATGTGAAGTTCCGTCGTACGAACCTGTACTAGCAGTACGAGCTTATTGAATGTTTAAATAATTTACGATTTCATCGTCCTTTCAGTTCAATTCATTTGATTTGACTTGATTTGACTCCTTTAAGCGTACCATGACCACGCACATTTGATTTTTTCCTGTATATCGCCACGTATATTGGATTTTCTTGCTTTTATAAAACATCAGACTTGCTTTGTCTTCAGAATTGCCCAAATTCTAAACTTACTGAAAGCTGCAGGGGGTAAATGACCGAGTGAAACGTTTCTATTACTATTTCTACATAATATAGGTAACTGTTACGATATTTTAACATGATTTTTACTCTCCGTTTGTATAATCCTCCTGCCTACACACAAATCATCGACTTCTTCAGCTATCTCTCTCTATACTGTATCAAAAAGGAAATAAGAACTGAGGATAATGTTTCAATACTCGTGGTACTGTACATATATAGAATGAATCAAAGCTCGGGTGGTGGTGGTGGTGTATGCTTTGACATGAGTCTTCTTGACATGTCTTGCCTTGCCTGCCTTGTTATCAGATGGAAATATTTAAATGCAAGTACAGTATGACAACTCATTCAGTTTGACAGGACACAACTTATACCTTTAGAAATACTACAGAGGACACTTAAGGTAAAATGAAGTAAAAGACCATGAGAGTGCGATGTGAGTGCAGCGAGTGCAACATGCGACCATTAAAAAAGTTTTGTTGAAATTTAGGATAAGATTTCAATAGTAGACGTGTACAATAAAGAATATAAAGATAGCAATAATAGTACACAACACACACAGTTCTTATAGATAAGGAAAATTTGTCCAACGGTCATTCCAATGGACGTTGCGCAAAAAAACTGTTTAATAACACGTATGAATAGGGAAGGAGGATGAAACATGCAACCATTATACTATACTACGTGTGTGCATTGCATTGTACACACATAAGCACGAATAAACTAGGCAATGCAATCCTTCAATTAGTTTATGGATTTTCTGTGACGAAATTGAGAGTTTAATTGCTGAGTGTGTGTTGTCAAGTTAAGATAATACACAAACAGTGTATTCCTATGTGTATAATCTAAATATTTACTTTATGTAGATTAAAATGCTATACAAATGCAAATTTTTCAAGTTTCTTACATTTACGTTTCTTATTTGCGATAGATGCAGTAAGAAGGAAGATTTTCATGCAAAAATCTTTTTGTTATACATACACAACATAGAGAATGGGTAAATAGAGAGTTTTACCTTCCCACTACTTCTTCTCTCAGATATCTCTGTCTGTAATAAATGTATTGCATTATTGTACATACTGCATAAAACTAACTAATTAAATTCAGAATACTCAAGCTGTTCGCTCGCAAATTGTGTAATTTCATTGAGATTGTAGAAAGTTAAAATAAAATCTTTCAATGTTAATGTCGGTTTCCTTGGCTTGACTTGATATACATTTTATTGCACTTTTCGTATCACCTTTGTCTGTAAGTAAATAATACCTATATATGACTTTGATTCCCCCAGCTCAGCACGAAGTGTACATATCTATCTGTATCTCTCAGCAAAATATTTTTCTGTGTGTTTGTAGCAATTAAAATTGTTAAATGACTATTTATGTCTTGATACAACGTTATTATATTCTGCACTAGCACAGAATACACACACAGCATGTACTCTTTTATACACAACAATCATATCAGATGCCTAATTGCATAAAGCTATACTTTTCTTCTCTATCTGTCTACAATTTACAATGAAATAACAATAAAAAACAATCTTTATACGAGTTAATAATAATAATAATATTGTTCCATGATTCTAATGTACACAATACACACACACCTCTATGCACTTCCATACACAATAAAGTAAAATCATAGAAATAATAATATAATAATTTCTCATAATGAATTCTAATGTCTCGCCACTGCCAGAACCAGAGTAAATCTAGTTTACTTACTGTAATTGTGTGTGTGGACTTGAAAAAGAAGACGGAGAAAAAAAGATGATTATTAATGATTCAAACAATTCTCACTCACTCATTCTCAGTGTATTACCACGTTTTGTTCACCTCTTTACTTATTAGCAACCAGGTGGAAATGAACCTGAGCTAATTGGACTACCATACTGTGTACTTATAAATAATGCTTGTTGTTTATATCCTTTCATAGACTGTTTACATGCTATAACTAAATCTAATGTACATATCTTGCTACAGTACAGGTAAATATACCTAATACCAACTGCAACTTATGAATTATATATAGACAACTTGAGTTACAGGGTCGTAATACAACTTTAATTACTTTTTATGACTGCACATATACTAATACTCCACAGCACAAACATGACAGTGTGCATTCCTAGAGAATTCTGCATGTATTCTAATGTATAGCTATTTAGATTTACAACTTTGTTGGCAGTGGGTACTTTAATCGCATTAGTAATCTCTAATCTACAATTCTCTAGTCGTAAAATACAAGTATGAGAGAGGAAGGATAGTGTGTTAAAGCGTTTGCTGTTCATGTATAAGTTGTGTGATGATCTGTAATGATAAACTACAAACGTACAGCTTGACATTATCAACTCGACCATTTAAAACAGCCGTTCTGTGAAAAAATACTGCCTACTGGGATTTTCTGAGGAATAAACGCTAGTAGAACAAGTCGATCCATTATTTATATCTCGTATAAACATCTTTGACATAAAGTCCTTATGTCAAATCGTTCCTCTTAGTCATAAACTCCTGTAGTGTGTCATCGTCTTTATTATCAGGGAAATGTAGCTATTTTACCTCAGAGAGACAACCAAGTGATAGCAATAGCAATAAAATGGCAGTAGCTTGTTTTTGTAGAGTAACTTGTTTTGTGTTGAGACTATTTTTTCATTTCCTTCGGCAAATTTTGTTTTCTTGCTTCTTTAGATAAATTTTCTTGGACGATAATGGGAAGAAGGCAAAAGTATAAGGTAGTAGCTTTAGCTGAGATTGATGTGTTTTTTAGAATCGTTTACTCTTAATTAACCTACCTGCATGTAAAGCATTAATAATACTAAATAGCAATTTTTTGTTCTTTTTCCATTGTGGAGGAATGAACACAACCGCCATCACCATCACCAACAACCTCCACTTATTACTCGTTACGAATCATGTTTTTTGTTTCATTTCACAGAGCAACTCTACTTATATGTGAATGTGGACGTGAACGATAGGGCATTCCGTTGTTCCGCATTATTAATTTTTTGCCAAATCTACAAAAGTGGTCTTTATTCTCTCTGCTGGTCTGATTTCGTCCACAACTCACATTAAGTGTGAATTCATTTGAAAGACATTATTACTATTATTACAACAGTTCAATACATATCTATTATTTACTATTAGTATTACCAACACAAATCTTACCTACAGGCTAATCGTAAATGTAGGTTCTCCTCCACATGTCTGTTATATAAATACTTCACAATCAGAGAACAACAAGGAAATGCATAGAGAACATATAGTGTCTGTAATGAAATACGATTGAAATGGGAAATCAGTTTACTTTTCAGCATTTTTAATTTCTTACTTAGAAGTTATCACTCGTGCTACTATGAAATTAAATATGGAACTTGTTGAGAATTGCGTTGCACATTTCACAGACCTATATACGATCTCAGTACTAGTAACTTACATATTATTGTCGCAATTTACAAGATAAAGCTTAAAAGTTAAGCATGAAGTGTGCATTGTTGACTATGGGTTTGATCTATTGAAAGACCCAGAGTCAGAGCGTAATAAATATATCTCTTTAGAGATATGAATTGCAGTGTAGTATTTTTTATTCAAAACAGAATAAGAATAATCACAGAGGACTGTGTAATTATCATTGCATTTGCAATCTTTTTACTTGCATGAGACAGCAAGAAGAATTATTTGTGTTCTAGTAGTACACAGAGACACAGAGAGCTCCATACTTGCATTTGCATTACGTGTACTATACTAATGCATGCGTATATTGCTAATCAGTTATATTTCACATTATAATAATGATGCTATGAATTCTTACACACAAGATACACGTTCCTATCTCTGAAAATCAGAACAAAGACAAAAGAGAGCAAGTCAGAGAGAACCAGCTACGCAGCTATGTGTTATTTGGGAATTGTATTGTCTGTTGTTGCAGTAGTGTAAAGTTTATGTGCAGGCAAAGCAGGATAGAGTCAAAATATGTTGAATTGACTCATGGTGTGGCCTGAAGGTGTGTAACAGAGGAAACTACAAAACTATATACCTATATACTACTGCAAAAATTTAACACATCACCTACCAGAACCAACCACCGCCACAATAACTAACACCACACCAAAATAAGACGCAAGGTAACCAGTACCCACCACGGTCGCGTGTGGTTGGTTACCTCAAATCTGTTCTGCTCCTTTATGCTTGTTCAATAACCAATTTCCATTAGTGATACAAATTTGCATACACCGTCTTTTTCCTAATCAATCTCACCATTAGTTTCCCCATCAGATCTCTACCTATGCGTTTGCACTGCTATGAAATGTACAAATGCATTTTATGTAGATATAAGATATGATATAAGTACAATTGTGATGTAGGTATGCCACAATAAAATTTTAAAAGCTAAAGGAGACTACTAGACCAATTCATGTACGTGTAAGCGTGTAGGTATGTAGGTAAAGTGTGTAGTGAGTCTGTACGGTTGTAAATTCATTTGTCTGACCTGGATTTTAGATATTATAACATCTGCATTATTACCTACTCATACTGCTTGTGTTATTTCGCTTTGTCCTGTTGCTGGATTCCTGTGTTCTCATTTGAATTGAATAATTCCAAACGTCTACAACATAGAAATAGTTGTAGAAAAAGTAAAGTAGCAACTAGTAATGTTTAAAGTATATACTTATGTCTTTGCATAATTACTTTGGTAATTTTTTATTGTTTTAGTACAGTAGGTGCATTAGCTACTACAGCTGTCCCTGTGACTTTCGGTAGTCCAGACACAAGTACGTGTGTCTCTTTATAAAGAAGTCAAGTCAATTCAATCGAATCTCCTCGAATCCAGTTTGATTTGATTATCTAATAAGATTACAATCGTAAATGTACACCGCAACACATTAAAGTATAATATACTACCATATAAAATAAAATGGATCTTTCCACAGTCCACAATAACACGCATAGAAAGTTTAGGTATCTATTTTATCTTCTACCAACAAGATGAATTGTGTTTCATGTTATAATATTGTTGAATATTATGAATGAATGAAATGATACATGGAAATTCTACATTCTATACTACTAGAGCACAGATGTGATATTATGTTTCATCGCTTTGTAGTAAGTATCGTATCGTAGTCAATTTCATTCAGCCAACGCATTAATCTTTGAGAGTATAGTAGTAAAATGTGTTCCTCTAATGATTTATACGGGACAATGGTAAAATTGAATTTGTGCGTGAATTACTGAATGAAAGCTATAAAATATTAGTCGTTTGATAAGAATAAGTACATAGCTGTAATAAATTACTTAGTTTTCAGTAATGTACGATTAAAGTGGTTTGAATTGAATCGCTTACTATATTCACATGAGAGTGTGACTGAGAATATCCCTAACTGTGTGAGTGACATGGGGGATGACATGAAGAAACAGCATGGAGTCCAATAAGTTCTTCAGAAGTTTTCATGTCATGTCAGAGTATAATATTACACACAGACACTATAGTAATACATATATAGGTATATAGAAGTTTTTGTGTTTGTGTATAGTATAATATAAATACATGGAGATTATCATAACCATTAGGATTTCTATGGTCGATTAAGGTTACATTTGGCTTACCTTGTGTTTTACGATGCCTTAGTATTGCTCTATGGTTTCTTTTAGATGAATTGTCTTCTAGTAGTAGAAGAATTTTATAATTCTTGTATGTTACATCCATTACTATATCATCATTAAGTCAAATCTTCGTTTGAATGTATTATAGTAGCTATATTATGCTTCAACATTGAAAATTATATCATGTAATGTATCTGTGTAGGAAATTATGGTCTCACGTGAGATTTTTATTATCAAAAATTGTCTCCCTCTCTGCCTTGCACTAGAGTACGTGTACATAACTATCTGCGTTGTTCAAGTGCAAGTGTAATAATAAGTTGCTGTCATTTTTTTAATGGCTCTTACAGCTACTGCTGTGCAGACAGACAGTAAATACCAGTACTGTACGTTCCTTACGACAGCAATTAAAAGTTGTACAGCAGTAATGCACAGTTTGAGAGGTAATCTCTTAATGTACACCACTATAGAGAGTAATTCACATTTAATTGAAATTATATTGGAATTTTTAACGTATTATTGTATATACTTATACATTCACAAAGACAATCCATATGTACTATAATAAACACTCTTGAAATAAAATTAATGTATCTGTCTGTCATATATTTTATGATTCGCTTAATGTTTTTCTTTAGCTTTAGTCAAGCTGAAAGCGAAAATAATTTATTCACAAAGGTATAGTATACAAATAAAATACTTTATAGCCATTATCACCCATAGGACGGTCATTATGATGTAGTAATTTTTGTTTTTGTGAATGTGAGCTTGCTGTGTAGTAATTAAATAAGAGTTTTTGTATATGAGAGAGAGAGAGAGAATTGAATGATCTAAAAAAATGTCAAGACGAGCGTAGTAGCCTTTGCAAAAATTCAAATGATATTATTATGATAGGATATGAAGTGAGATGAAGATTGATGAGACCCGGAAAATGGGTGCGGTTGACGCATTCTTATAATAAGTGACTGTCTCCCTTTATTAGGCATTCATTTGCGTTTTTAATACGAGTTAAGTGTATAAGTATGGTAAGTAAGAAGTCGTTGTAATGGCAGGTAATTGCATTGTGATGAGGTGTTAGTTTATGTGCGAGAATGGAGCGAATGGTTTAAAAGTTCGTTTTTGTTTTGTTATATTGTGTTGTGGTATGTTAATACGTGCAACATGTCAGTTTACACGTGTACCGTGCTAACTACTATGTGCATTACTTACTCTATTCTTAATAAAATAGGTATTAAGTTTGCATTTTATAGTAATACTGGTATTATACATTCATACTTGCACTTGTGAAGAAGAATGACTGTGTAAAACAAGCATTGTTTCTGTAGAATATAATTTTTTGTAATGTTTTTCGTTACGCCGGCTGAGTCTCCATAATAAAGAAATGGATGTACAGTACAGGCAGTAGTACACAGGGAAGAAGAGAGGGAAGATAAAAATAATAAGAATCTCTGTAAGATATTATAAGCCTGTGTGAATGTAAAGTTATAAGTGACATGACTTGTGCCTTGTTTAAGATTCCACCTTGGAATTTTATAGGACACGACCAGAAACTCATAAACAATGTGATGCCTTTGTTTATCTCATTGCATTCCAATCCAATTCATTTCGTTCCATTGCTGCAATTGCATTTTCAAAGGTGTACAGTACTCATAGAGTCTTTGAACATAATGCTTGCACAAGTTTTACAAACTTCACATAGAAATAATACTGACTCTCAGTCAGTACTGGCAAATTTCTATTTTCATGCATGCAATGTCTCTGTGATTCTTATAAAAGAGGAATGAGAATACTAGAAAAACAAAAACAGATTGTAAAATTGTAATTGTTGAGTTATTTAATGCACGCATTGTGTTCTTTGTTGGTTGTGGGACAAGGAATTCTACAACAAAGAATTGTGAAGGTGAAGAATCACAGTTGAAATTAAAAAGCACCCTGTACAGATAATACCACGGAGATTTTTGTGATTTACAGCATTGTGTTGTCTTGTTAAAAGATAATCATGTAATTTAAATATGCATTTTTATTGTATGTGAACAAACAGCCATTTCCTGCAAGAAGATCGTTTTCATTTCAGTCATTTGAATAAACTAATGTGCACTCTGACTCATTTTCTCATCATCCTCATGTCATGTGCATGTCAACGGTCACGAAATTGCAAAAATGCTTGCTCACACTCTTACTGTATACCACAGCTTTGTTTCAAATGACTGATTTTAATTCTCGTGTAGCAAAACAATGGCAAGCCCATTATGTTATGAATGCTCATACAAATAGTATACTCTCTTCTACACAAAGATATACATACAAGATTGAATGGAACGGAAGGGAGGGCATGGAATAAATCAACAAACGTCTTTAATAGATTAGTGATCATTCATGACCAAAGTGCACACACAGAGAGATAACTAAACCAACACTGTTTATTTTCAAAGTACTCCTACTACAAGATGCATTTAAAGATAGCTCATCATGATTTGCATAGAAAGATGTACCTTGTAAAAATGTTCAACTCACACACTGCAATTTGCAACCAGATTAAATTGTACCTTTAAAGTCTAGCCACTTCAAGTGTAGGATTTACCTTAAAATATTCTGGTATCTCTATAAGAAATTATGCTTTACAAGAATAAACATTCGTGCTTGAAATTGACTTTTGCTCAGAAGAGACGCTACCAACACACATTACAGAACAGACAGGAAGGACACTCTGGATTAAAAATAGAGATTAGCTCAGCATTAAATTCTGATTACTTACTTTAAGTGTGCTACAGATGTTCTTTTATATTCTGGCTAAAAGTTTTTATTTACATTAGCACATACTCTTATCAAATATTCCCCTGGTAGTACTAGCACCACCACTACCTTCCTTACCTCTTCTTGAGAGAGACAGAGAGATTGCATTTATTTATCATTTCCTTTCCTCTTTTGGATTACTCCATACACAAAAACAAGCCAACTGTTATGACTTTGCTTTATAATTTTCAGCATTATGCCATGTGTGCACCTCACCTTGCAAATTGCAGTGCTAAAAACATTCAGCTTAAACTTGCTTTGGCGGCTGTCTTCACT
Source organism: Pogonognathellus flavescens (assembly GCA_019776165.1). NCBI lineage: Eukaryota > Metazoa > Arthropoda > Collembola > Entomobryomorpha > Tomoceridae > Pogonognathellus > Pogonognathellus flavescens. The sequence continues at coordinate 23,472 of JABASD010001613.1, forward strand.
TGAAGAGATAATAGAAGTGTAAACTGTTGTTTGTGCTTTGCTGATTGTGAATTATATTTCTTAGGCCAAACTACATAATTCCAGATACTCACTAAAGGTTACCTCTCTTGTAGGAGAGCAAAGCACAGAGCAACTATAATATTTACGACTAAACTACTCTACTACCTTACTACCTGACTCTAAATAATAATAGTCATGCATTTACCTTCCGACAAGCGTAAGAATAGTACTAGAAGAATTATACACGAATTATATACCTGTACGAAATAGCTATACTAATAGTAAAATGTACTATATAAAAGAGATAAGAAACAAAGTGTTGCAGGAGAAGTAAATGGAGATATTCTTAACATTCAATAACGTTCCTATCAGCACATCACTTATATTTAAGAAAATCTGTATCTTAAATTAAATGTGTGTTCATAAAAATGCCTAAAGAAATTCTTACAGTGTACTATACCTCGCATGCACTTGAACTAACTAACAAAAGCAATCGAAGCATAACTAACATCATGTTGATCACATGAATAATGGTAAACTACTCGAATTTGACTTAATTGGCTAAGCTTTACTTGAGTTTGATTTTGACCATGATAATGGTGCTATGTACAGATACATTAATGTTCCTGTGCACACTTTGCGTATAAATTATATACACTTGTGCCAGTACCAACTATACTGGGAAGAAAATACACATTACAGTTTTAAAAGTGAATTGGAAACGCTCGGGACTTACTTACGTTAGTAAATAATTACATAGCTATATACATGTATGTATAATATGTAGAGGTTAGTTATGTCTATGTTGTTTGTTACGTGTACACGTGTAGCTGTCGATAAGAATGATGGATTTTAGTCAAGGTGCATAATACACCTCCATGGTTTAACATAACAAATCAGGCAGTTATTTATTTTCACAAAGTTGAGCTGTATGAATTAAGGAAATGCAATGTATTACTCACAACATTAACTATACACACGATGTCTATAAACGTGTGCACGTAAGAAAAACTCACTTACATAGCTCATTATTATTTTCTCAAATGAATTTATGTCGTATAGCTTACAGCACATTGTAAGTTGTAAATTACACGTGTGCGTTGTATATAGGCACTCGTGTCGGTATTTGTATTAATTTATTGTCTGTATCGGCATGAAGTTATTTATGTAACGTTATAGAGAAAAAGCATACAGCAAAAAGAAATAGAGATTGTATTTATGTATACCATGGATGAAATAAACCAGAAAAGATAAAGTTCAATAGCCAAATGGCATTTAAAACTGAGCTAAATGATTATGTAATAATATTATTACTTAAGAAAAAACTACTGTGCTTTGCTGATTTAAAGCAGATTGCCGTATCACGTTGTAGTAAAGTATAACTGACAGTAAACGACGGACGAATTCAAAGTAAATTTTCCTTTGCAAGTGGCTACTTACGAAAAGATCCTTGTTATTATTACAAGATTTTTGCTACTACCTTACTCTGGCTTTATTTAAAATCGTATTATGATTACTTAACTACTCATAAGACTGACATGACATGTCAACTCACAATCAGAGCGGTGAGCTTGCTTATTACAGATAATAAGAACTGTACTGTATATACATTGTTACTTTTGAATGCATTTTTTTCCTTGTGCATGAATAATACTACTTAATAATGCAAAGTCTCAGTTACTTATTGAGAACTACTACCAGACGAATGAGCACTAATAAGAAAGGTCGATATAAAGCTCAGTGACTATGTAGATGCAAAATAGAATAAGTTTTGTCCTTGTAGCTGTAGTCAAATTATGGGAATAATTTGTTTTATCTTATTTATGCTGACAAGTGTATTATATTGATTCCTAGGAATTCCTTTCTTGTTTTTTCCATTATGGCATGGCTGAGCATTGTTGAGCGTAATCAACAAGTGAGTCAAGTCAAGACAGATAGCACAATATTAAAAAGTTAGCCTCAAGTTAAATAATCTTTTAACTAGTCAAGCTTGAAGCGTATACAGCGTAAAAGCTTACAAGCTAATATGTAAACTAAACACTAATAAGAAGAATAAGCAAAGGTGTAAATGCTCAAGCTACAATTATACAATGATTTTTTTCGTTTTAGATACTCCAAAGAGATACTCATAACAACAGAGTCCTGTCAAGAGATAGACTGATGCGGTTTTGAGTCTTTTGTGTTCTGTTGGCTATGATGTTATATACAGAAAGTCCTAATATGTTTTAAAAAACATTCACTTGATTTACTTTGATGGGAGTAAGTGATGAGATGAGTTAAGTAATTTTTTTATACGTTGCGTTATTTTACATGTTTTGTGTTTTGCAGACGAAAAAGTGTTTTGTCAGCTCGTATGTGAGGATTACAGTGCAATTGCAACTTTTCTTCAAAAGATTATTTGTTTCTTTTAGGTAGGACTGGTATTCTTTGCTGTGCTTAATTTGTTTGTGTGCATTTTAAAGCAATTTTCTATGTAGATGCTTTTTATAATCAAACATCTCCATATACCACGTATAAATTCATTTGTGTGCATTTTAAAGCTATTTTCTATATAGAATTCATCCTAGTAATGCTTTTTATTCGCAAACGTCTCCATGTACCATATGTATAATTGCATATACGTGGAAAAAACATGGTATGTGGAGATAATTGTATAATGACATGGTCATTCGTACCTAAAGAGTCTGGCAGAAATAGCAGTGAGTAATAATGTATGTGCAGATTCAAAAATAAACGTATAGAAGCATTGGCCAATGTGTTTGTACAGGTCGTATGACTGCATTTAAGCAAATTACCATACAAAGAGTAACTAAAGTAAATGGTTGGTAATGAAATGCAATTTACAGCTAGCTATATACTCAAATGCTAATTGATATAATAATGATTACTCGTAAGTGTATGAAGTTAACAATGAAGATGCTTCTATTGCTTAAAGTATTTACATTCGATGTCTTTACTTACGTTTTGAGAAAAAGTTGGCTGCGGATCCACGAGGCATTCTTATTGTCCTTTTCTTCGTCTTCGTACAAAATACTGAAAATATAGTACGGTATGTTTCTGTTGTGTGTGTTGTTAATTGACGTGACGATGCAGAAGAATATCTATATAGTGACGTCGGCTAACGAATTGATGTGTGCTAAGGTTACGTTTTCTCCCCACTTTACGTAAACATCAGGTTGAAATTTATGATTATTATGTGACACTTGCGTTTTTCTTTGTTCTATTCAATTGTTGTAGAGTCCATTGGGAATTTGAGGGTTGACTTGGCATTGACACTCTTGAACTCAACTTTAATAGGCCGTTTGGCTCAATACACCAAAACAATCAGCTTGCACACACATAGGGCAGGATCTTATTGCGTGTGAATTTAATTTCCAACGTCAATATTCAAAATGATGAAGAAATCTTCAATGTTTTGACTTAAAAGTGGAATGATGTCTGCATGAATTATGTTCTTGTTGTTCTAGTGTGGTAGTGCGATGAAAGGTTAATTAGTACCAACATTCCGAAATCTTCTCACTCAATCAGCATTGGCAATTGTCTTGGTATATTGGTAAAAATAATTATAATTCTTGAATAATACAGACGATTCTTTCAGGTCGGGTGAAATTGCAACTCCGTCTGTCTCTGTGAGGTCTAGAGAAAATGTTCAGACTCTTCAGACAGACTGAAGACCATTAACTCGATGACTAATGGATATATAACAAGACAAAATTGTAAATGTTGGTTTAAAAACAAAACAAACGAGACAAAATACAGTCGAGCAAAGAAAATAAGTCAAAGACACCTCTTTCAAGTCACGAAAATTATCTCTAACTGTCGCAACAAGGCGTAAAAGGTAATGAGAGTGTGTAGATTTATTTGTTAATAATAATAAAGGCAGGCAATTCTGTTTATTGTGTGTTGCTCGAAATGAGATAATGTGAATCTCGTGTCGTATGTAGATGTAGTGAAAAATGCCACGATATAAGTATTTGTAGTGTGAAAAGCTTTTCAAAGTGTCTTTTGAAATGACAGGAGCACACAGGACATGGAGCAGTCAGTTAGTATTTTATTCACTTTTGCAATTTTGGGAATGTTAAGTATTTGGCGTGGCTGACTTTGTTTGATCTTAACGAAACGAAACTGTGTAATGTTTTCCTGAGTTGCGTTTTTGTTGTGCGTACAATTATTTCATTTCAAACATGCATTTGTACTATTTTCTGAATTAAACTTATCGTGATTGCATATACAGTTGTACACAGTTACGGTGTAACTACAGATTTAAAGCAATTCTTACGAATTCGACCGAATGTGGTAATTTCTGTGTAAAGCCAGAGATAATTCCTTTGTGTGCACACTTAGTTCAAATAAACTGCACAGAGATTGCCGAAGAATGCAGCTCGTCGTAGTTGTGGGCCGGGAGATACACAGATATAGGTATACCGTATACTACTTCTCCTTATTTATGTAGAGTAACACTTTAAGCGAGTACATCGTGAATGAATGAGAGTGAAAACTGTGTGAGTCTGTAGAGTTGAGTTGAGTAAAGGAATGGATGAATGAATGTTTGTTGTGTGAGAGAGTCACGTCCCAGGACAAACGAAACCAACGCACTGTGGGCCAATAAGTTCACAATCACAATAAAATGGCAATGGTTATACTTTACACTGTAATTCTATATCGGCTCTCTTTAAAAACACATTACCTACTACTACGACTACATCTTTTTGACTTCTAGTTACCTTACTATACACTTTTATTCATAATCATGTTATTTCATTTATTTCTGCGTACAATTTTAGGATTCTATTATTTCTATTACATTACACGTGCTTTCATCACATAGGATCCTACTAAGCTACTTACTAAATCTCTTCTTGTAGTAGTATGAGCCTTAACTAACTAAGTAATAATTTTACTACTAGTAACCTCAAAGAAATAGGATTTCCATATAAAAATGTTAATATAAATTGTATTAAGGTAGAATTATATATATTACTTAAATGGGAAACCCCGTCTATCAAAACACAAACGAGTCTTTTCACTAACTAACCCAATCCATTACTATAAAACTATTTTAACAATGAGAAACGAGAACACAATTCCAAAGTCTATCTGCGAGTCGAATGTGATTTGGTTTGTTGGCCTGTATATAAAGTTATAGTATGTGTTGTTTTGTTATTTACCACACGGTTACGGTTGATTAGCCATAATAGTTCTCAGCTCAAGTTAACAATAACATTTATGTGCAATCAACTTTGTTGCTCTTCTCTTTTGTGTAAAATCCCAAATTGTTTCTTGTGTACACAATGTAGATGTCCATGTATACCTATTCAATCTCTCTATATGTGTTTATAATATGTATCCTGCTTAATGTGCAATACTAGAAGAATTTTTTAGCATGGAAGAATCTTACCTATGCAGACGCAATAATTCTCTCTAAGTGAGAAATTCTATACGGGGATCTTTCTTGAGTCACACTTACTCCATGTACTCTAGTGACTGACTGAACTAAACAGAGAAAAAGATTCGCTAATAAATGACTTGCCTGTCGTTCCCAACTGTTTATATCTTAGTAAATGCATATTTTGTCTATTATGTTCTTAAAGTACATTTTAATACATGATGTGTATACATCATCGTGTGTACTACTACTATAGCTGCACAATGTATCTCTCTGTCTCTCTATAGCTATAAAATACCTACACGTAAATAGTAAATACCTACACGTGTAGTAGAATGCACAGTACACCTGTGTTTATCGACAGTAGTAGATTCTATATAGATAATTTGACGTGTTGATTCTTTACAGCTCTATGGTAGAAAAGAACACAGAGCGACCTTTTACTACTGTGTGTGGAGGGATGCTGTGCTGACGTGATGTGAGTTGACGTTCATAAATAAACTGAAGACAAGACGAATAAAAAAGCGGTTTTGTTTTCGTCTTCTCTCGTACCAATTCAATGTCAGGATAATATTATGAAGATATTGGTCAACACAACAACACATGCAATGCATCCCATGGGAAAATAGATAGAAGCTCTATGGCCCACATACTAAAGTAAACAAAGTACCCCTGTCCATTAACATTTCTAACTAAAAATCTATATATAAATACACTATACCTTTTACCTACACACAGATAAAATATATGTCTAAAAATGTACTTACCTATATAGTTAACATAGTGTATCCTACATCTTATTGTTACTTATCACAGAGAGTATCCCTCTTCGTTTCGTAGCATTATGTAACACTCTCGCGAATAAATAATACAGGACGAACACACACACCGACACACTTACACACTGACTCAGATGAGATTGGATTTCAATTGAATACACACATAGTACCAGCAAGGTATTTACTTAATAATAATATAATAATAAAAATTTCGATTCAGTATGCAGATCAGTTCACTTAGATCGGCATTGATATTGTTATTGTGGCTTTATGATTACAGATGCCAAGTGGAAATGAAACTGAGACTGAGCGAATCAAAGGATTTCTTTCACTTCACTCTCAGTGTGGAGCAGAAACTCCAATATTTACCGTGTATATTAATCAAATCGAGCCATGCGATAATAAAATTATTACCACGCAACACGGCTACACACTATACCTATATACCTATAATGCATTATATAGTACAGCTAAGGCTATATAGCTATATCCTAAACCTAATGAAGGAATACAATCTTTTATAATGTCTTTAAACATACCTAGAGTGAGAATACTCTTATACTACTACGTGTATATAAACAAGTAAGGAATTAACAAAGAACTGGTCAGGTAAAATCAAGTCAATTCTTATGTGTGTAGTGTAGAGAATGAAGGTGTAGTAATGTTATAGTTGAAATAAATTGAATTCAAATCTTCAAGTGTATATACGTACTTAATATATATTATTATGATATACACCTGAGATGATAACACAGGATCTTATACACATTTAAATGAAAAAACACTTTGTATTAGTAGTACTAGTGTATTATAATACATACGCTCTGTAATAATGAGTGACTGACTGGGATATTCGTAGAATGTAGTCGTAGTGGTAGTGTCTCGTCAAAAGTTGTACAAGTAGTGGGCAGAAGAAGCCTAAGCAAGGAAAGGAAAGGCAAGACACACACACAAAACAAGAAGGTAATTCAACAATCGTTACCTTGCGTTGTGTTTTGTGTTCTGTTCAGTCTGAGTGTTTATATTGCATAATCTTCGTCGGTCTGCGTCTACTTCACTTGACTCTTGGCTTGTCTTGACTTGCTCTTGTACTTCTACTGTATTTTACCATATTCCAATATCGATGGTATACTACTGCAGACACAATGCAGCATCCATGGTCTGTTAAATATTTTATTCTAGTAGTACTTACCTTTAAGTACAACTACGACTATATACAGATACAACTATAGGTAGGTCTTGTGGTTCTGTGTAATATTAAGGTGACTTTTTGACTTGACTCTTTTGAGGTTTGTGGAAGTGATATTGTATATTTACTAAATATTGCACGCAAATTCTAATGTGTTCGCCTTAGATGCTAATTCTGTCTTTCTTCTTCACCACAAAGGCCTGGGGGTGTTATTGATATATAATATGCTGTATATTTATAAGAAGTAAGATGATTATAGCGAAATTTTACATAATGTATGTACTTAGCTAGATAGATACAAGATGAACATTAAAATATAAGAAATGAGATTTTTGTTTGCTTAGATAGTACTATTACAGTACAGATACCTATAGTGGTTTTATTTGCGATTATGAGGAATTTAAATTGCATACTATGGGCAAATGGGTTTAATATTGCAAATAATATTGCACTGCATGTATAGATAAAGGTATCTGTGTGCATAAATAGAATTGCATGTAATCAACTAAGGTGTATACGTATTTATTTTTCATGTAAATGCGTTAACATAAATTTTAGACCTGAAAGGGGTTCAATTAGCATTGGATATTGGCTTTGTGCAGAGGATACCTATATGATTGTTTCTGCACGTATAAGCACCAGAATTTGATCTTGGTTTCTTTTGTTATAAACCTAAAGGATCTGTTGTATGTATTTGTACTTGTGGTATCTATCTAGAGTGGGTTTTGTCAATGAGACGGCAGTCTATTGTGTAGTATTAATGCATGTGGATTTGTATATATGGGATGATACTCTTTCTAGCTTCATCCGTCCATCACAGATAATAATACTGCAAGAACATTATTCCTCGACCAAAGTAGAAAATAGTGGTAAAGATATCCTCTACATAAGCATAGGCGGAATAATAACATCCTTTTGTTTTTCCTGTGTATTTACGTAGTTAGTGGTGTACTGCGCTACAATAAGACGTGATTCATAATGAATGAGCTTCACTTTCTAACATACAAACTAGACTCGTTTGGTTTTTCTGTTTTCAACTTCTATTGTATAGGTACGAGACACTCATGCGTACTACATATATGTCCGAATACTAATATTAACAATTGGTCAACCGATTTAAAAAGTTTCGTAATTAAATCCATTTAACATATGTAAATTCACATTTCAGTAGCTCACAGACAGAAATTTTACATATCCTGTCAGAGTTAGGTCAGGGCAATATTTACAAGCATACTAGTGCACAAAGATACGCTACATGTGTCAGAGGTCATGACGGAGTTGACCGATTAACCCCATCTTAAATAACTTAGCCTTCCAATGGACCACAGGAGTACGTGTACCAAGTCTGAAGCTGATATTTCAAACCGGTCTTCATTTATCATGCAAAAAAGCAGACAGACAGACAGATTCGCATATAAGTTTCTTTACGAAACTTTATAAGTAATAACATGTTTACAGTATTGACAATTACCAGATCTTGTTTGTGCGTGTTATTTGTGTCTTTGTTTATGTGATTGCATCCGTTGTATTTTTCTGTGTGGACCAAATTGTAATGGTAGCAATAAACTCTGCAGATAATGCAAAAGTCAGTTTGCGTAAAAAATATTATGGACATGGACTTTTACCACGGGACTTTTATTTTTATAATTTTGCAAATAAAGCAATAATATTTTAGTAGTGCTTTGTTCTTATAGGCAATAGGCAAGTAATGAAGTAAACGATCTGTGAATGAAAATTTCAGCGAAGGTGAATTTAGTCGTCAATTCCCAAGAAGGGATTTTATTTGATTGCCAATGAGTTTTTAAGTGATCTGTGGAAATTCTCGTGGAGTCGCATGTCATGGGACAGCATAGCGGGGGATTTAGCTCTCGCACTTATTTATTTTGGTGGCTATGGCTGTAGCATGTCGTGTTGTTGTCAGACAGTTATATACCAGTAAAGGAGCAATGCACACATAGAGAATGCAACATCCTACCGTAATGATATTACAAAGAATGATAGGACTGGCGTAACAATAATATGAGATTGAGAAGAGAGGAGTATCTGTACAGCATTAAGTAAGTACATAAGTAATGACGATACGAACAGAGCGTAAATATTCAATTCCATTCTACTGTGGCATATTCTACACACAGTACTCTATTGTAGGTCACTCTCAAGACTCCCAAGGTTAATTAAATGATTAGCTTATTGTCATTTGGAAATGTGATATTCAACTACCTTCAAATCTCTCGTTTGGTAAATAACTAAAAGTGACTGCTCTCTATGCCTTGCCTTTTTAACAGTAATGTGTATTCTCTGCTGATAGTGCAATAAAACGCAAACGAAGACCTAGTTTGATTTTTACGTTACATTTTCCCCAATAAAGATGAATTACCGAGGTAGACGGTTTTCATTGTAACTGCAGTAGGTAAAATAGTTCGAGTATAATAATAATAAGTATAAAAGTAACTCGTAATTGTACACAGATGGTTAGCTTGGGAATAGATAACGAAACGGATCGTTAGTCGTTGTAAAAAATGAAAAACGACTGCGGTACTTATAGTTAGTAAATTGTTAGTCGGTAGGTACTTGCCTAATTTAAATGCGTTTTGAGTTGAGATTGAGATTCCCTATCCCTATACCTTATACCTATTTTGCATCTATATGCACGATGGTATTTTGTATGTACGAAGGAAAATGATGGTAAGAGATATAGCATGATGAATGAATGACAAAGAGCGATCGCATAAAAAAAGGAATAAAAGGAATACAAAATATCTCCATCAATCCTGAGCACGAAAGGGACTTTGATTTTGGCTATCTTTGTCTGCATCCTGTAATGAGTCTTGTTGTAAAAATGTGTTTTTTCAACTTGACTTAGATTTTTGTTGAACTACCTACATTAACAATTTTGTTCAAGAATGGAGTGTTTTACTGTGTCCTCTGTGCTGGTATATGTGTGCTGTGTCTTGACTTATTGCAATCTTCGTCAACACATCACACCACATCATATCGCCAATATGGCAGTTGTGAAACGAGTAAGTAATGAACATGAGTGTGACACGAACGGGCTATGAATCTTCTGACAATAGCACATTCGACAAATCATCAGAGAAAAAGAGAATTGCCTTAAGTACGTAAGTATATACATAAAAGCAAAATGCTGTTGTAAAAATAGGCTGTTCGAATTGCCTTTAGCTTCTTGGCTATTTTTCCATCGAGGCAAAGGCCTCCGTTGTCCTTGAAGCTAAAGTAAACTAACTATCTGATGGTAATGTTAGTTTCATTGCACATCCTCAGAAAAAACAATAAAACGAAGCTCACGAAAGTTACGTTTTGCCAAAAAAAATTGGAGGCTACACAGAGCTTCTTCTTTTTCATCTTACCTGTAAATATTCTGTAATGCATACACATATTGTTTACTTTTTCTACAGTACATACACAAATAGATGAATATACCATACACATACAGTGATTATATTGGCATGCATCTTCATTTGTATAGTAAATAATCTCTCTCTCTCTCTGCGTCTGTGCTTATAACATTACGCGAAAAATTACCTTTACCTATATACATAAATACTTTATATAGGTACGGTACAAATACAATACTTATTAAAAATAAATATAGTATACCTTGACTCGCCTATGATACAACACGCTATATTTATACATACCTACCAACGTTCAATTTGCTTATTGTTAAAGTATAGACACAGACTGAAGAGAGATAATATGGTAAATGTATTGCTTGGTAGGCAGTAGGCACTTAGAAGCTTAATTTGCATAATATTATAAGAATATGTTCTGCAGATGCAATTATTCTGCTGTATCCACCTGCATAATATTCTGTGTTTCTTTTTGCAGAAGTGACACAGTCATAATTTTATATGGAAGTACATACTGACAAATAGGTGTGTTATGTTTGTATATTTCGAGTAGTATGCGCGAGGAATATTACATACCTTTACGTAGGTACATAGGCAATATATTTAAAAAGAACAAGATTCTTGCGGAACCCGTTGAAATATGAATAAGTTTATAATAACCATAACCATTTAGATACAATTCACATACACAAACCCTGTCTAACTGCTCCTAGTGTGTATATATTTACCTGTAATTATAAAACATTAACGAGTAACATCTCTCTAAGTTTTAAAATAATGTCTTATACATCCAAGACATTACAGAAACATTAACTGTACCTCTACGTGCATTAATATTTAAAAAAAGACTGTCACATTTATATCTGTTAGTTTATATGGCTCGTCATGATATACATAGAAAAGAATTATCTGTATTTAATGCGTCTATGAAATTTTATAGGTATCATAATATTGGTAGAGTATGCAAAAACGCACATAAGTAATGCATTAAAGTATGCAGTGAAGAAGAAGAAGAAGAATTCTGTAACGTTTATAGACAGGCAATAAATACTTGTAATTATTTATTTATGACTTTATGAAGAAGATAGGGCAGGTCTCATCATCACCTCTACAGCGTTGCTGCTGTTAGAGTCACGCAGTGCTCCTGGCCGACGATGATGACGACTGTGCGATGAAACTGCTTGTGTGACTCTCTCGCACAAATAAAAGAAGCAACGCAACACAATACACAAGACAATCAATTCAAATCACTTGCGTTGCCCTATTGTGTGCAATTATAATATAATGATTATTTTTCATTCGCACGACATGGACACAGTCCGACACTTTAGTCGCATCGTATTATGTGTTGTGTTTCAGAGATGTTGTAAATAGTTGAGAGTGCGTCCTCCGTGTGTTGAGCCATGCCATTAAGAGCTGTCATCTCTCAGGTACTGTCATTCATAATGTTGTGGTACCTTTAGGGAATTATTTTGCATTTTATGACAATCGCCTCATTAAAATTCATTTTATTACAACTAACCCATAGAGCTGCTCTCTCTTTTAGACCATCATCGCATCTTTGTGTAAGGTAAGTTTGGATGTTTTTAGTATTATTTTCTGCAATGTAACATGTTAACTATGCTGTTTAAATGGAAAAGTGTACAAACGACATGGCATTGCGGTATGAGGTTTTGTCGTCGTCGTCGTCGTGTAAGTGTGTAATACAGAGAGCATGTTACTCTTTTTGGCTATGTATATAGCGATAGAGAATGGAGAATAGTATATACGCATTATTATTGCCATTCGATGTAATTTGATGGCTTTTCTCATGTAAACGACATCGAAATCAAAAGAAAATGTAAACTCTTTCAGTAGGATTTCCAAAGAAGATGCTAATTGACTTACTTCATTGATATTGTGAGTCACAGTACAAAGAACCAGTTGCTATTGACTTGTATGATTTTATTACAGATTTAAACAAACCCCTGTGGTTATACCTATATAGACAAAGTTTCCAATGAAATTCACATTTCTATTTAAACAGACGTTTGTGTATTCAGCAGAAAACAAGTCTTTACAAGGAAAGAAAATTTTATTCTGCGTAAATGCTTTTTTATCATTTGTACACTTACCATTGCATTGACGTAAATGAAATGTGTATATTATGATTATAGTCTCCTTATTTAGGCATATATAGTACAACGAATGCCATAAAGAAGCAATAATATAAGTGAAGATGTTTTCATTTACCTGAAAATCTTGAAATGTCGAAAAATTTCACAGTCGTTCCTATTGACATGTGTAATTTACTAACGATTAGTAGCTAGTAAACAAGAAAGGCGAGACAAACGAAACACAATTGTTCTTTGTATATATTTTCTTATTATCCTTCTATAACATTAGTTGATTTCGTTTACAGTTTACAAATTAAAGTTGTAAAGGTAAAGAGTTATACGTGTAAGGCTATGTGTTACTCGTGTATATAGCAAAGGGAATCTATAGAATCTTAAAGGATGTTCAGTTCAATTGAAATTGTAAGACAACTACTAGTTATTTGTCGAAAATCAAGACTTGACTGACAATGAGTATTGAGAATTAACAGAAACGACAGTAATCCTTCAAAAAGAAGAATCTAAATTGATTTAACAGCAGAGAGCATTTTGTAAATTAACTCTGGCGTATATTTGTTTTACCACTGTCCTATGTACTAAACTAAACAATTGAGATTGAATGTCTGAAAACACACAGTCAATTAAGTAGCCAAGCATTGGGGTGTCTGGTAGCTTATAGCATTTTCGTGAATTTTTAAGTTGTGTTTGTTCATTAAGAAATCTGAGCGCGTACAGCTCATCCTCGATTGGATTAACATGAACATTCAATTGCAATTGTCTTGCACGTAATAATCTAGAGGATGTGAATATGATTTAGTATTAAGAGAGAACATAATAACGAACTAAGAGGTTAAAGCAATATTATTTCCAATTTTTAACCTTTCATGTGTGATGCATATGTCGAAGTCCAGAAGACCTACCAGGCCAGACGTACTCTTGCCTAGACTCAAACCACTACCTCCCTACCGCTAGGCA